>VSMD01003216.1:0-22274 GCA_008750895.1 Mirza zaza
TCTTGCTAATTGACTGGGGTTCAGTTTTCTGGGTTTTTACTTTGGTCTCTCATTGCAGTGGTGAAGGGATTTCTGTTGGCCAGAGATGAAGTTGAGATAGCTACCGGAGTTAGGGGGTGAAGAGGTGGTGCTTTTAGGGACCTCTCTGGTGTCTTCTGACCAAGAGAGGATGACCAAAACCCCCTGGGGGGGCAAAGATGGCAGAGAAACCAAATCCCCACGCACCTCCGGGTCACACTGAGTCCAGTGTTCCAAAGCACATCTGCTTAAGAGGGGGCCGGGTTCTATCAGATAGGGACATGTCCTGGTTTGTCCAAGACCTTAGCATTCAAAGTGCCATGTCCCAGGAAACTCCTCAGCCCTGGGCAAACCAAGGCAGTTGGTCACTAGTCACCCTAGTTCAGTGACTGCCAGTTGGAACCACTTGCTAAGCCTTAAAAGAATACTGGTGCCTGGGTCCGCCTCCAGAGATGACGGTAGGCTTAGCCCGGGTGCAGCCAGGGCCCTGGGATGTTTAAAAGTCCCTCAGGTGATTCTAATGCATCCAGGATTGTGAACACTGCAGCTACTTGCCTGTCATTTCTCCTATTAAAAAAAAATGTAAAAATACAAAACACATGAAAGTCAATGGTTCTAATGAAGGTGAACCTCTACCACTTATCATATACAAAAATTAACTCAGAATGGATCAATGACCTAAAGATAAGGGCTAAAATTATAAAATACTTTACAGAAAGCATAGGGGTAAATTTCATGACCTAGGGTTTGGCAATATATTCTTGGACAACACTGAAAGCATGAGTCACAACAACAACAACAAAATAGACAAATTGGACTTTATCAACGGTAAAAAATTTTGTGCATCAAAGGACATTATCAAGAAAGTTAAAAAACCCACAGAAAAGGAGAAAATATTTGTAAATCATATATCTGATAAGGGTCTAGAATTCAGAATATATTAAGAACTCATCAACTCAAAAACAGATAGCCCAATGTAAAAAATGGACAAAGGAGTTGAATAGAAATTTCTCCAGAGAAGATATATAAATCACCAACAAGCACACAGAAAGATGATTAATGTCATTAGGGAAATGCAAATCAAAACCACAGTGACATACCACTCCATACCTACGAAGGTGGATATAATAATAATAGAAATAATGGAAAATAACTGATGTTGGTGAGGATGTGGAGAAATTGGAACCCTCGTACATAGGGTGGGAATATAAGATGGTGCAGCCACCGTGGAAAACTGATACACGCTACAACATGGATGAACCTGAAAAACATGCTAAGAGAAAGAAGCCAGGTACAAATAGTCACAGTATTGTATGATTCCATATATATAAAATATTCAGAATAGGTAAATCTGTAGAGATAGCAGATTAATGGTGCCAGAGGCTGGGGGAAGGACGGGGTGGGGAGTGAATGCTTCACGGGTAGAGGGTTCTCTTTTGGGGTGATAAAAACGTTTTGGGACTAGATAGAGGTGGTGGTTGCACAACATTGTTCAAATGGTTAATTGTGTGTTATGTAGATTTCACCTCAATTAACAAAAAATCAACAGTTCACTCATATCTACAACATATAATCGGAATCAAGCTTTTTAATGATCAAGTCCTCTACAGCTGGCCTGTGACTAGCTCCTGCAGCCCATTGCTCCTGCTGCTTGAGTCATTATTCCTCCCACTACCGTGATACTAACTACATGGAATCCCACTGAAACCCCACCGTGTCAGGTATGCTCTGCCTCCCAACGTGCCGTGGGAGGTCTCCGCCTGCTGTTCCAGCCCACAGTCCTCTCTCGACTCCCATAGCCCTTAGCTTTATGCCTTCACCACTCAAAGCGTGGTCCCTGGGCCGGAGCACCAGCATCCCCTGGGAGCTTGGAAGAAAGGCGGAACCCGGAGCTCACACCTCAGACCCACTGAGCCAGAGCCTACGTTTGAACAAGATCCTCAGATGTTTCGAGTGCACATTCGAGTTTGAGAGATGCTGGCTTATCCTAGTGGGCCCCAAGTCAGTCTGTGGATTGGAGTCACTTGGCGAGCAACATTTATTTATATTATACACTTTGAATAATATGTGCACATGGTAAAATTACAAACTGTCTGTGTATAAAAAGAGTGAAAAAAGGAAGTCTCCCTCCCACCTTAGTTTCTCAGATTTCCACTCCAGGAGCAATCTCGTTTTCAAAGTTTCTTGGGTATTTTCTATGCATATATGCATATATGAGCATATACGTATATATGTATTTCTTTCCTTCATTTTTTCTTTTCAATGTATTTTTTTTTTTTGAGATGGGGTCTCGCTGTATTGCCCAGGCTGTTCTCAAACTCGTAGGTTCAAGTGATCCTCCTGCCTCAGCCTCCTGAGTAGCTGGGACTACAGGTGTGAGCCCAACTACACCCAGCTCAACCTGCCCCATTTTGATTTTACATAAATGGCAACATTCTATCCACACTGATTTGCACTTTTCACTCAGTGGTATATTTTCGAGGTCATTTTAGCACATGTTGACCTGCCAATATTCTTTTTAGTGGCTACATAATAGTCACCCTGTAGCTGTATAGTTGTAACATATACGTGACTTATTTTTATCACAACCACTAAAGAACACATTGCTGTTCATGACAACGATGTGGTGGCTGTCCCCTGTGCATGTCTCTGAGACTATGACGTCTGTAGGACTAACAAATTGCCGAGGAAAGAGTATGTGCCTCTTAAAATGACAAGAGATAGCACCAAAGTCCCCTCTGAAAATTAGTACCAATTTACATTCTTAGGGAGCTTTAAAAAAACAAAAAATTGGAGGCTACTCTATATTTCAATTCATGATGACTCTGGGGCGGGGGGACTTGAAATCCGTATTTTACTTCTTTGGAGATTGTGACACAAGAAGTGGACCCCCTTACCCCTTGAGTTCCTATTCCTTTTGAGGCTGCCTCGAATTGCTATTTATCTCCTCCCCAAGGGGAAAGGGTCCTAAAGACAGGCCTGAGGATTGTTGCCTCTTTCTCTCCTTCCCCCGGCGCAGTGCTCAGTTTAACAATGTTTGTCGATGATCAGTGTTTGTGACTCGTACGATGATTTGTTTTTTCTTTAAGTTCCATGGACCAAACGCAGAGGAGAATCCTGGGCCAGCCCCCCGCCATCCCTCCTTCCCAGCCCAAGAGGAAAAGGACTTCAGTGATATCTTTCTTTTCCAAGGTCTGACACACAGTATCAGGAGCAAATGTCCCTTCCCAGCGGCTGTCCTGTGAGGCGTGTGCGTGCCTGCCCCGCGGTTAGTTAGGCCTGCCCCACTGCAGTTCTTTCTTCTGAAAAAAAGTTTGGTGACAGTTCTTTGATGACATGAATAGAACGTTTATAGGATGGCAAGAAGATGGGAAGAACGTAGCTTGCTGCTAACATAAGTGTCTAGAATGAACTGCGATGAATGTTCAGAAACAACAATGAGGCTTGGATACGACCCAATCTCTTGGGTAGCGCTATGGAGACAGCTGGGTCAGGGGCCGATCTCCTCCCGTCCCCCTTTCCAAGGATGGTGGGGAGGTGGTTTTTGTCTTTGGTCTTGTCTGGACCTTCCACTGCCTTGATTCTGACTCTACTGCATGTCACCATGTTCTGCGTCTACAGCACAACGGGGCCTTCCTGGCACGAGAGATCCCAGGCTGACTACCAAGGGTCGCCCGTATCTTGCCCCCTCCCTGGCCCTGCAGTTACTTAGCATTTAGTCCTCGAAGTACAGGTTTCTGTGTGACACACAGTGTTGCATTATTTATGCATTTCTCTTCCTAATCTTAATTGCTCAGATAGATACATGCATTTTGGGGTTGGGACATCCTTCAAAGTGCTTAGAGATGTTCTACTGAGAGGCTGAGTAAGATGACTACTGAGAACTGACCCTTGGGATTAGCCCTCCAGAGGGCCATCAGCCCAACTGCAGAGGGTTCAAGAGAGAAGGGGAGGAGAGGAAGCCCCCCAAACCTACCTCCGCACCAGCCCTGCGTTATATTTCTTCCCCCATTTCTTCTTCCTCCATCAATTTCTTCGTTAAATAGATCAAGCTACTACTACATTTCCAACAAAAATCGGGCATCCTTAGTTGGAGAAACCAGGGGTAAAATGGAGCAGGCAATCACGGGGTTTTCTTTCGAGGGAGGGGCTGGGCTGGGGCTGGCTGGGGCTGGCTGGGGCTCTGAGCACGCTCACATTCGTCCTCGTTTGACTGACCACCCAGGTCTCCAGGAAACTGAGATTCCAGAAGCGGGAGACTCTGAAGAATGTGTTTTTCATCTTGGCAGAAAGAGCCCGGGACCCCAGCGCTAAAAAGCGTCGCATGGCCATGAGAGGCCTCGGCACCGTGGCCTGTGAAGCCCCCAACAAGGTAGGGTCCCCAAGTCACAGAGTCTACCGGCTGGGGTGTGGTCTCGTGCACTAGTTCTCTGCTGCCGTGGGACAAACCGCTGCAGACTCAGCCACGCACGTTTATTGTCTCAGAGTTTCTGTGGGTCGGGAGTCTGGGTGTGGCTTGTCTGGGTCCTCTGCTTGGGGTCTCGCAAGGCTGCGGTCAAGCGTCACCCAGGCTGCTGTCCTTCCTGACGCTCAGGAGCCTTTTCCATGCTTACGTGGTTGTTGGTGGGATTCGGTTCCTTCCGATTGCAGGACTGGGGTTTCTGGTCTTTTGCTGCCTGTCTGCTGGGGCCCAGTCTCAGCATCCAGAGGCCACCCTCTAGCGACACCACTGCTCATTTCTTCAAGGCCACCGGGACAGTGTCACCTATTCCTTGCTGCTAAGACGGAGTCTCCTGTAAAGTAACCATGGGAATGACACCCATCACCTTTGGGGTGTCCTACAGGCTAGACACAAGTCACAGGCTCCTTCCACACTGGACGGGAGGAGACTGCATGAGGGCATGGCTCATTCGAGGTCATCACACCTCGGTGTTATCCACTGTGGGACTCCTTGGTGACTTTTAGTGATTTTCTAATAATTTTTGTTAGTTTAGTAAAAGATGTTGTTTCTACCTCCTCTTTCAGCATCTGCCAACTTGAGTGACCATTTCTCCCCCTCCCCACTATGAAACTACCACTCCAAGTCCCCTCGCCCAGCCAGGGTCACCACCCACCTTGCAGTGCCCCCGCCAGCCTCGCCCGCCCTAAGGCCACACTCCAGACTGCTCTTCCTGGGCTCCTTCCAAGACTGAGTGCTTGGGTCGAGTTAGCGGAAGCATTTGTGTTTGGATGAGAGCTGTCGCACAGATCCCGAAGAAAGCCATGGTCTCTTAGTCCAGGTCCCAGGCTATTGGGAGATTGAAAGTGGAGTTGCGGCCGGGCGTGGTGGCTCACACCTGTAATCTTAGCATTCTGGGAGGCTGAGGTGGAAGGATCGCTCGAGGTCAGGAGTTCGAAACCAGCTGGAGCAAGAGCGAGACCCTGTCTCTACTATAAATAGAAAGAAATTAATTGGCCAACTAAAAATATATAGAAAAAAATTAGCTGGGCATAGTGGCGCATGACTGTAGTCCTAGCTACTCGGGAGGCTGAGGCAGGAGGATTGCTTGAGCCCAGGAGTTTGAGGTTGCTGTGAGCTAGGCTGACACCACGGCACTCTAGCCTGGGCAACAGAGTGAGACTCTGTCTCAAAAAAAAAAGTGGAGTTGCTTTGCCACCCATGGGGAGCCATGCCTGTGCTACTAATGCTTTTCAAACCTTGCCAACAGGTGAGAAAGTATAAGAAACTCGTTCTAGACCTGCTGGTGCATGGATTGTATGACCCTGTGAGCTCTGAAGTCATCCACGAGAGTGTGAAGACTCTGACCATCATGCTGGGGAAGATCCAGGGGAAAGGCTTGGGGTCCTTCTTCATAGACATCACCCTGCAGACCAGGACGCTGTTAGATGACGTAAGTGAGATACTCAGAGCCACTCTGGGTTATTGGAATCAAAGTGGGGTTAGAAATGTGAGCCCCAGGTGACATGTTGCTCAGGGAACAAGGTCTCAATAAGAATAATAATTCGCTTATTTATTAGTGAATCTTACTGAGAAACCAGTACTATGCCAGGGTTTATGGGGGACATATAGAGATATATAGGATTCCATCACTACCCCCCAACGAGTTTTCATTTTAATAGAGAAGTGACTATATGCACACCGATGTCACGTGATGGTGATGCCAACATGTAGTGAATGCTCTCTTACAAATGTAACAGTAGCAACAGTTTGCATTTAGCAAACCCCTACTGTATGCCAGGCAGTAGTAGGCAGTTTGCATGGATTTTTCTCTTACGCTTTTCACAATAACCCCATGAAGTAGGCACTGTAATTATCGTCACTTTATAGATGTGGAAATCAAAGCACAGAGAGGTTAGAACTTGCCCAAGGCTCACAAAGCCAGTAGGTGGACGTGAAACCCGGTCCCCCGGCTGTGGGGCCTGTGCTCTTAACTAGCAGATGACAAGATGGGCTGAGCAGAAAGAGCGCTGGTACCTGGGTCAGTCTTAAACCGTCAGGAGCCTCAGGGACTCGTCTTGCAAGCTAACGAACGAGCGAGCCTGCCCCAGTGTCCCTCCTTGGAAGACAGGATGCCCAGACTGGGGAACAGACCTGTCTTTACTCACAGAGGGACCTGCGTCACTCCCCACGCCCTCATTCTCCATGGAGCTACGCGGTGACAGCCAGATGTGCCGGCACCACAGGAAAGGAAGAAAATCCTTGAAATGACGCGTGAAGCTTTCGTAGGAACTGCTGGCATGTTGTCCCTCCTTCCTTCACAGAGGCACAGAGAGATTTTTGCTCTTGAATGTAAGCCAGTCCTCTCTGGGAGGGGACAGGAAAGTCTCTACTTCACCACCCTGGAATGTAAGCAAATGCCACACGGGAGATGGCTCTGAATCTCTCTGGAGGTGCAGTCTGAAAGCTTCCAGGACTTGCTTGCCATTGAGCTGTTGTTTAAACCAAGGTTGCTTGTGATTTTTGATCAGAAAGCTCTGGCCACGTGGAAACATGGACATCCTGGTGCAGAGCTGTCTGCCGACAGTTTGCATCTCTCACGGACAGCATTCGCCACTGTGCACCCCACACTGTGCTCGACTGTGCACGTGCTCCCGTCAGATGCGCGTCAGACTCCTAGGGGGACAGGCGCCTGTCTTGTACATCCTCGTACAGCTCATAACACTAGGGCAGGGCTTTGGATGGGGGAAGTTTTCCATAAATGTTAGGGTTTTTTGTTGTTTTTTTAAAAAATTCATGCTTTTAGAGACAGGGTCCTGCTGTTGCCCAAGCTGGAGTGCAGTGGTACAATTAACTAGCAGATGAGTGAGCCTCCTGCCACAGCCTCCCAAGTTGCTGGGACTACAGGCACACACCACCATACCTGGCTAATTTTTCTTATTTTTTTGTAGAGATAGGGGGCTCACTAAGTTTCCCAGGCTGGTCTCAAACTCCTAGCCTCAAGTGATCCTCCTGCCTTGGCCTCCCAAAGTGCTAGGATTACAGGTGTGAGCCACCAAGCCCAGCCATAAATCATAAATGTTGGTTTAATTGAATTAAACACACACACACACACATACACACACACACACATACACACTGATAGAGCAATGAAGAAAATGCAACTGAGGCAAATTCTGTGTATGTCACATGCCAAAAGAATATTTTTAAATACTTCACAAAATGATTAGTAGTCCTCAGTCTTGCTGAGTCTCCATGACCCCAGTTCTAGGTGTTTCTTTCTACCCTGAGGAGGCCCGCCCAGCCCTGTTCCCATTGGTTCACTTGGTTCACTAGGACCACAAAATGTTGATACAAAATCTTGTGCACCAAGAGTCAGCAGACAGGGTCACTCTACTGGCTGTCTGCTGTCTGACAATGCCTCGGTCTCCTCGCCTAGAAAGGGGATACTTGGACCAAACAGCCCACTTTGGAGAGAAAGAGAGGATGCTCAGGGACAAACTGACCAACTGGACTAAAAGCAGGGAGAGTTGGGAGGGTGTCGGGGAAAGAAACATGATGATTATTTCCACTACCGGTGGGAGAAACTTGGAAGAAAAGAGAAGAGATCTGGCAGAAATGCTGGGAAAAATAAATAGGGAACCGGTTGGCTAAATGTTGATGTAGAAAACAAAAGAAACAAAAATGAAAGCTCCTTTATATATGGACATGGAAAAGCTCCTAAATAGATTGATGGAAAAATCAAGGTGCATAACGACAGTGACATGGTGTGCTTTTATGTATGTAAAAAAGAGGGAAAGGACCGTGTGATATATTGATACATTTTTCTTTGTTCTTCATTTTTCTTGGGGGCTACACTCAAAACTTAAAACTTTGTTAGCTTTTGGGAGGAAAATTTGGTGGCAGATGGAGAGCAGTAGAAGGAGACTTAATTTTTCTATAACACTTTTTTTTAAAAATTTTGAACCATATAAATGTATTCTATCTCCAAAACATGAAATAATGAATGAAACAACTGGGAAGCTGGGAGTAGCACTAGTGACCCCCCCACCAGGCTAATCCTCTCTTCTGCGGTCTGGCCCCTCTACACCGTCCCCCACCCACCCAGCTGGGTGCTTTAGAAGAAATCTGCTGGCACGCCCTGCAATAGACCTCTAGGAGCCATAGCTGGCATGTGTCCTGATGTCGTTGCCTTTGAGGAATGACCTGGCTTTGTTGTTGTGTTTTTGATGGGGTCCCACAGGAAAACGACGGTCTGAGATACTCGGCCTTTGTTTTGTTTGGGCAACTGGCTGCCTTTGCTGGGCGGAAATGGAAGAAATTTTTCACCGGTCAGGTTAAGCAGACACGAGATTCCCTCCTGATCCATTTACAGGATAGGAACCCCCAGGTTGCTAAGGTAAGACCGTGACCCTCCGAGCTCCCTCGTCAATCTCCGTGCTATGTGTAAAAGGAGTTGGGATGCAGCCCTGTTGAGTCGAGATGCGCAGCTATGGGTGCTTAGCAGGGTATCCGCGTGAGTCCTGGACAAGGCGCCTCCTCTGCCGACTCTCTCTCTGGCCAAGAGTGCTGTTTTCCATTTGCTTCTGCCCCACCCGGCCACGCCCAGCGCCTGTCAGTGCTGGATAAGCTCAGGGGGGTGGGCGGGGCCCAGAGAGGCACAGGTTTAATAAGGGTGCAGCCGGTGGCTCACACCTGTAATCCTAGCACTCTGGGAGGCTGAGGCGGGAGGATTGCTCGAGGTCAGGAGTTCGAAACCAGCCTGAGCAAGAGCGAGACCCCGCCTCTACTACAAATAGAAAGTAATTAATTGGCCAACTAATATATATAGAAAAAATGAGCCGGGCATGGTGGCGCATGCCTGTAGTCCCAGCTACTTGGGAGGCTGAGGCAGCAGGATTGCTTGAGCCCAGGAGTTTGAGGTTGCTGTGAGCTAGGCTGACGCCACGGCACTCACTCTAGCCTGGGCAACAAAGCGAGACTCTGTCTCAAAAAAAAAAAAAAAAAAAGGGTGCAGCGGCCCACAAAATGAGCATATTGAGGCATGCCCAGTGAGCTTTTGTCACTGTGCTGGCAGAGATTCCCACCCCTGGCTTCTTAATTCCCTAGGGAACTTTTGTTTTATTCTTGGAGAAAGTGTGCCCTAACAGGGTTGGGTCAACTTCAGGCCTGTCTTGGAGTGGGACTGGGTGAATGTTTCAAAACCACTGGGAGCAAAGGGTTCCACCAAACCACCTGTCTTCTTTAAGTGAGAGGAAGAGAGGAGAGAGATTAAATTTAGGAGTCCAGCACTATCTTTGGTGGGAGGATAACAAGGCTGTGATCAGCTATGAAGCTGTGCACTTCCCACCAGCCCCCAAATTATAAGGTCATTTTGTAAGTACTCATCCTTAAAGATTCAAATTCTCAAACCTCCTGGAAGTTAAGTTCATACTCTCAGTGGCTCCCTGACCACAGATTGGGTGCAATCGTCTGGGACAGTCTTCCTTGCTTGGGGTTATAGAACTCTCTACTGTTTTGGACAATAAGATGATAATATTATTTTCCTCAGGCTTGCAAAACAACTTTTCGGGCCTGTTCTCCGTATCTGAAACTAAGGAAGGAATACAGCTTCCAGAGTGAGGACGATCAGAGGAACCCGAAACTCTGCCGGCAGCTGGTGAGTGAGCCGGGGCAGGAGAGGGTTCTCTTAGGGTCTCTGCCCTCCTGGTGGTTAACACGGAAGGTGGCCAAGCACACCAGGGAGTTTCCCCCATAAGACAAGTCAGGCCAATTATGTTTCAATTATAACTGGCCTATCATATAAAGTGAATGGCAAAACACCCAGAGAATTGTGCACAAAAATATACTGGCAGGCCCAGTTCTGGAAGGCAAGTGATAAAGCCACCATCTCTTCCAATTGCTTGTCCTCATGACCTGCATAGGTAATGGACTACTGGTTTTATAGTCAAGGGGGTTCACTGAGTCCCTCCCTCACGTGTACCTCTGCTCATTTCTTTCAGAGCCACTACCACCCAGAGCTCCTGCAGTTCTTCTATGCAAATAAAATTCTGTAAACGTGGAGCAGCAGGGAGGTGATTCCATGTGAGCACATTGCCAGGGACCTCAGGTTCCTCTGTTTTATCTCATTGGATGCCTCTTCTACTTGCTTCTTGTGAGTGCACTACAAAAGGGGATGTTAGGAGAGCAATCAATGGAAAAAAAAATACCATGGAATTGTATAATTATATCTAAAGTAAAATTCTAAATCGCTTTCACTTATCTCATTTTCTTTCCACACAAATTTCATGAGCAAGTATACGTTTTCTTTAAAACATTTCAAATGTTTGTAGATTCATTGCTTAGGTCTTAGCTTTTTCCTTTTTAAGGTCATCTCTGTTACCTATCCTTTATTTTTAATATTTCATTTCTGAGGCTCAGGAAAATAACTGTTACCTTAAGGGTTTTTCAAATGTATTTGCTATTGTTACTTTGCTGTTAATATTTGCTATTGATACCTTTCCTTGCAAAAGACTTACTTGCAGTTGGCCAAGATACCAAGAAGGTGATTGAAGGGGTATCTTTAGCTTCTTGTAATTTTAAACAGTCATTGCCTCCAAAGTTATCCTAAACAATAATTAATAAAGAGAAAAAAATCTATAAAGCGTGTGTTGAAAATCCTGAGGCTGATGGTAATTTATGGAATAATAATAATAGTATGTGACGTTTATTGAGAGTGTTTACCATTTAGCAGGCACTATTGAAGCACTTTTTGAAAGTATTATTTGATACTCACAACAACCCTATGAGATAGGTACTCATTATTAACCTCATTTTATAGATGAGAAAACTAAGGTACAGGGAAATTAAGTGTTAATAACTTGCCCAAGATAACTCAGTACATGAAGGAGCCAGAATTCAAATTCCTATGGTTGGATGTCTTGCGCTCACTCTCAATAACCAGACAGTCCTGCCTCTTCATGGGACCATTGATGCATGGTCAGAAATGTAAAAAGCAAAATAAAACCAACAAACTAAAACAACCCCTCGGCTTCTGCTCTTCTATTAAACCCAGTTAACTTTTGCCTTTATGTGTACTCAGTATACATTTTTATTAACTTATGTGAGCTAAGTGTGTATTTTTATTAATCACTTCTTAGCTCTTATGCCAGTATTTTTGGTAACCAATCCTAGATATGGGGGGAGTCATATCACCCATAAAAAGTTTCAAGAAAAATCTCTTAGCCCCTCCCACCTTCCCAGATTGCTTCCCAAGCTCCTATAGAAATGCTGATACCACCACTGAACTCTGTATCCAGGCCGCACCCGGAACGTTGTGTTCAGTCTTGGAAATAGAAAGCTCACCAGAGATGGAAAACACAAGAGGGTCGGAAGTTACAGAGGGATCTTACGTGGCATTCTGAGACCCAGGAACTCAATTTTCTGCTGAAGCTCCCAGAGACAGGGCCGTGCAACACAGATGAGAGGATGAGGAGTGTCCCGGGTGAGACGAGGATGTGGGAAATGGCCGATGGGGTGCCAGGTGCCAGGCAGGAATGGGGTTTCTTCCTATTTTGAAGCTGGGGAGTGTGGCAGCAGGAGCTCTTAGGAGGGACACAGGCTCGGGAGCAGATGGATGATTCTGAGCTGTGAGACCCCTGCCCCCCCTCCCTCCGGGGATGTTGGCCTGTTTGAAACTATGTTGTGAGGTTGGTTTAGAATCTGAGCAGTTCCCTTAAGTGGTCAGTGAGTGGCATGAGAAAGGACTGCATTTTGCTGGCATTGAAAAAGGCAGGGATAGGGTGAGGCAGGTAGGGTTACATGTTCTAGAGCAGTGGTCCCCAACCTTTTTGGCACCAGGGACTAGTTTCGTGGAAGACAATTTTTCCATGAACCGGGAGCAGGGGAAGGAGGGAGGGGAGATGGAGCTCAGGCAGAGATGCGAGTGATGGGGAGCGGCTGTAAATACAGATGAAGCTTCACTCGCTTGCCTGATGCTCACCTCTTGTTGTGCAGCCTAACAGGCCGTGGACCAGTACTGGTCTGCAGCCCAGGGGTTGGGGACCACAGCTCTAGAGTAGAAAAATCTGTGCAGTTAGTGTCCCTCAGTGGCTTAAAATCATGGAAGACACTGTTGGATTATTTAAGATTCTGTGGTGACCTCTTATTTTGGTAGCCCTAATGAATCACGCCTCCTGACACTCATGTCCTTATGTAGTCCCCTTCCCTTGAATCTGGGCCGGCCTTGTGACCTGCTTTAACCATTAGATTGAGACAGAAGTGGCACTGGGCCAGTTCTAGAATCCCTGGAAGGTTCCTTTTTTGCACTCTAGGGGTTGCTAGGTGCCATATAAGAAGTTGAACTACCAGTAACAAAGGAGAAGCTGGGTGCAGTGGCTCATCCCTGTAATCCTAGCACTCTGGGAGCCCGAGGCAGGAAGTTCACTTGGGGTCAGGAGTTCGAGACCAGCCTGAGCAAGAGAGAGACCCTGTCTCTACTAAAAATAGGAAAATTAGCTGGGTGTGGTGGCACGTGCCTGTATTCCCAGCTGCTCAGGAGGCTGAAGCAGGAGGATCGCTTGAGCCCAGGAGTTTGAGGTTACAGTGAGCTATGGTGACGCCACTGTAATCCAGCCAGGGCAGCAGAGTGACACTTTGTCTCAAAAAACAAACAAACAAAGGAGAACGTCTGAGATGGTGTGTGTGGGAGAATGGAGAAACTCAGCCTACAGCACAATCGGAGGCCCAGGGGCGTGACCCAGATTGGTCCTTCCAGCCAGACCCAGTTGCGGAAGCTCCTCCAGCTGACACCATGTGGAAAAGAGCTGGGCATCTCCAATCAAGACTACCCCAATCGTGGAATCATGAACAAGGAATCAAATGATCGTTGTTTCAAGTCATTAACTTTTGGGAGAGTTTGTCACGTAGCCATAGGTAACCAAAAAAGATCCGTTATCATTAACTTTGTTGTTTGGGCCAGTTTTGTTTTGCTCTTAATACATCCTCTTTGAGTTTAAATTATATTTCTAGAAACTTAAATTATTATGAAATTTAGTGGCGAGAGCAAGGGACCAGGCCTTGTTTTTCTTTTTGTATCTCACCATACCTGTCACAGGGCCTGCCACGTATCAGATGATTAAGAATCATCTGCTTAAGGACTAAATGGCTTCAAATTGTAGAGGGGAAAAATGTCCAAAGTCAAACCTGCCATTCGGGAGCTCCTAACCCACGAGGTCACACCTTCGTTTTCAGCCTTTTCTTCTGTTATGCTCTTTGCTCCTCTGCCTTTTCTGGACACTTCTCAGATTCTTCTACTCCCTCACCTTTGCTCAGTCTGTTCTTTCTGCTTTGAATCCCTTCCCCCAACCCCTCACGCACATTCACGCCCACACCCACACGCCCTCGCCTGCACACGTACACACATTTCACATGCACGTCTTATCTGAACTGCAAGGCCTAGGTCAAATGCCTGATCCCCTCAGTCAGGGAAAAACTTGAATCTCAGATTTCCCAGAACATTCTAGCAATCTTATGCCACTTAACACGCCTTATCTCATCTGGAAGTTTTTTTTTTTTTTTTTTTTCCTTATATGTCTTTTTTCCTGTTTAGATTGGAGCTGCTAAAGGCAGGACCCTATTTTGTATATTTTTGTCTCTCCCATGTGACCTCAAAAGTACTCAGTAGGTACTCAGTAAGTGAACGTTGATCAGGGGGAAAAAAAGTCAGAGAGTCACCTGAAGCTATTACTCCTTTTTGGCAGGAGCCCATTTTGACAAATGAGGATGATTCCTTATAACTGATCTACAAGTTACTTTCACATGTATATATTTAAAGTTTCCACTTCCCCATAAGATGCCTGTTAATCTGAATGCCAACCTCAAGGTAATGAATGCTTTGAGATCTCTTACTTTCGAACATTAGATACTGAACAGTGGACGGAAAGAAAGAAAAAGGAATGTTCGAATGCTACCGTGCTAAGTGCTCAGGCTAGAGCTGTGCATGAAACTTGGTCCCTGCTTTAGGGTGCTCATGAGATAGTTCTGTCTTAAAGAGAGGGGAGAGAGGAGAGGAAGAGGCAAAGGAAAGGGCTGAGAATCTAACAGGTGTGGCCAGTTGTGCTAAGCAGTATGACTAGAACCCTGTGAAATTCCAGTGAATAGACAAATTCAGGGGTCCTCAAACTTTTTAAACAGGGGGCCAGTTCACTGTCCCTCAGACCGTTGGAGAGTGCGCAGTGTGGGCCCCGGACGAGTCGGCTGCTAAGCAGGACAGGCACTGGCGGCAAAAACACCCGGAAGGCCGAATAAATGTCCTAGGCAGGCAGCATGTGGCCCGAGGGCCATAGTTTGAGGACGCCTGGACTAATTAATCAAGGGAATGCTTCCCACGTTATAAAAAACAGGAGAGTGTGTTTTAGAAGGAGAGAAACAACAGCTGTGTAGGGTAGCTGTCAGTGTTATAAATGAGGCAGATACATATTCGTGCTTTTCTGCATTTTCCAAGTTTTCTGCAATGAGCATGTATTACTTTGATAATAAAACCCATGCAAAAATGCCCTTTTAGGAGAGATGATTTGATATGCTAAGGCACCTATTAGTTGCCAAGTTAAGCACAGACTCCCAAACCAGACTTTTAAGATTCTTTCATATTAATAATAGACACCAACCTGTAATTCCCTGTGGCTGTTCCTACTGCCTGGAACACTTGTCTCTCCAGTTCCTTGTTTCTATCGACCATTCGCTGGGCTGATTCCAAATGCCCCCTTCTCCAGAGGAAGAGCAGAGCAGAGCAGCCAGGAGGATGGGTGGGGCCCTGCCACTTACCCATGTGGCCCTGGGCACGTCAGCACACCTGGCCTCAGTTTGCTGATCTGTGAAATGGAGACAATTACCCCCAACTCATTGAGTTGCTGAGCTACAAAGATTCAATTAGGTAACACTGAGCACCTGGCACAGTGCTTGGCACATAGAAAGTGCTCAGGAATGTTAGTTATTTTTGTTCCTCACTCCCAACCAACTCTCCAGACATTATTTCTTCTCTTCTTAAAACTGCCCAGGTCTTCAGAGAGGTCCACTCTGGCTTGCCGTATGGCTAGGTGTCACCTCGATCCTCCAGTCCTAGGGGCAGCCTCTGTGTCCTATTCCTCACCAGTTCTCCAAGAGTGTAGCTTTGAGCCTTGCCTGTCACGGGCATCCGTAAAGATTGGTTGAATTTATGGAATTGCAAATGCTGGCACCTTGACCTGGCAAGAATCTGTCACCTGATAGGTTTGGGAATTTTAATAAAAATAAGAATCATAACTGAATGAGAACAGCAAGTGGTTCTTTCCCACTGGGCCATTGTTGGGGTGCTGCGAATGATCAAAGCAGGAGCGATGCCTTTTTATGTTCTCGAGATGGTTTCAATAGGCTGTATTCATTCCATCCTAATATTCCCACCATCTCTGTTACTAATTCTGCATTGTATCTTTCAGTCAATCTCTCGTTTAATAATTAATGCCCCGCCTTGTGTTCCTGAGTGTGACTACTCTAATCATGCTCCTATCAAGCTAATGAATTTCTTACAGCAGTTCGCAAATGTTAACCAGGTACTGGCCCAGATGTCTCCCTGTAAGAAGAAAATGTTTTTCAGACGTGTAGATCAGAGAGTTAAAATGTCATTTTCTAAGCCACACTGCTAGAGGCATATGCCTCGGCCACAGGAAAAATGCAATCAGACATCCAAGGCCTGCCTGACTATGTCAGCGGATACAACCACCTGCTGGAACAGGAGAGAAGCTCAATTCTCAAGTGAGACGTCAAGCATGCTGAAAGGACTCTAGGTTTCGATCAGAAGACCTGGCTTTACACTCTGACTTTACCACTCACTAGCTGGTTATCGTGAGCAAATCACATAACCTCTCAGAGCCTCAATTTCTTCATCTGAAAAATGGGGGTAAAACCCATCACACAAGATACTATAATGATGAAATGATATAGTCTGCATAAACTGTGAAACATTACCCCAAAAGGAAGTGTTCTTATTTACATGGTCGCTGTTCATTATTGGAACCCATTTATACAAGGGGAAGGGTGGAAAGAATGAAACAGAATGTTAACACAGATCCCGATTGAAAAGCGACAAATAATCAGTATGTAAAAAAATCTTAAAAACATACAATAGTAAAATTAGGTATGATACCTTGTTTTACATAAGGATATTTTCCCAGATAACAGATGTATTATTTTACATGTAAAATAGGATTCAGTTACAAGTTAACACCTATCTATTTTGTCCAATACAATTACACCCAGACTTTTTTGGTATGACAGGAAGAGTAACATTCAGAAATTATGGAAAACCCGATGGTCTTCTTTTGAATTACTCTAATATCAGGATCAAGTTTAAGTCAAAAACCATGACTCCATTAAAGAAAAATAAAAATTTTAATACGTTGGATTTAAGTCTGCTAGAGTGATGGTTTATTTATCAGCCCCTAACAAGCCTGAGAAGATTAAACCTGTAGATCTGTGATTTTCTGGCTAGTAAGAAAATCTACACAATGTGCAGAGTTGTGAATTAAATTAATTCAAAGTTAGTGAGTTCCTTTTACAACTTAAGGGAGTAAATTCAATTTCCCAAGTACAAATTTTGACTTAAAAAAACAAGCACAATTTCCTGTATTAAACACAGTTTATCTATTTAGGTGGTTAAACTACTTTTATTTATCAATCTGTCTTCCTCCCATTAATTATCAGTCATCAAAAGGAAGGGATTTTATTATGAAGTTCATGGAGTTTGTACGGTCAAATCTGTTTAATCTTAAAAGACCTTTGCTCTACCTGGATCTGTGTGTATACCTGGCCCTAATTATCGATTAACCTCTCCACTCTTCTCTCTCCCAAGAAAAGTAATGGTTGGCCCAGCAGTTTGGGTTTCACAAGGCTTTTTATTAAATATGATTTAGATTTACATGTCCATAAATAAGGTCTGCCTGAGAAACCAAAGTCGGTAACTTCTGGTTACCCCAGCATTCATGTGACACTGTCCCCAACCGGCTGTGTGACTTTCACTTCTCAGGCCATAGGATGAGGGGGAAGTCTGAGAGGGTGAGTTGGGTCATCACTTCTCTAAGGGTCGTCCAGATCTTACCCTCTATGTTTCCGAAGCTGGAGCCCATGGTGTGTGTGACAAATGGCAGTCAGCCTGTGACACAGGGTTTAACTTTATAGCTGCTTCTACTTTCAGAGTTCTTTAGATAAGAGAGCAGTTCCTGGTGATCTCTTAAGTAATGAAAGCAATCGTCAGTACTTTTCCATGGGAGGGCATAAAGCAATCATTAAAAATAAACAATCAACAAACAGAGAAACCTGTCGCCTCTAGTTCACGCCTCTGCTTTCCTTGTTCTGGTCTTGTCCTGGCCCTGCAGGGTGGAGTAAAGCCAGCTCATATGCTCTGTGGGGTTTTGCAGAAAGGGGTAGTGGGCAAGGCACCTCAGGTGGTTTCTCGAAAGGGAGGGCTTGGCTAGGGTGGGTTTCCTGCTGGGCATGAGTGGTGAGGTGTGGGAATCATTTGTCACCTCAAAACATAACCCATCCCTCCCCATCATGAATACAGCCACCCCAGGAGCCTACGTGGCACTTTTTCTTGTTCTTTTTAACACAGCCCTTTCCCTGGGGGTTAGCTCCTTTAGGTGAACGTTCATTATTCCATCTAGTCTCCATGCTCTGATGCTGGGATTATTCACGCTGTTCACGGACGGTTAAAGCAGGTTTGGAGACTGCCTGAAGAACTCCAAGTACCTCATGCTGCCCTGCCCTTTCTAGAATGATTTAACACCATGAGTTGTATTAACATGGCCAATTAGGATTGCTGTACACCCTCCCTCCTGCCATCAGACTGTCATTTCTTACCAAATTTAAGCATGTTTCTTTGACTGACTTCTTCAATACAGTTGGGTACCATTGATTCCAAAAATCGGGCGAATATATGTGTGTATGTGTGTGTATAAAGTATGTTTGAGTGATGCTTCCACAGAGAGAGAAAGGCTTCCAAATTCATACTACCTATCAAGAAATCTGTATTTCAGAGTGCTAGAAAATTCAGCAAAGCAGCTATTAAACCATCTCCATCCCACTATGACAAATAGCCCAATCTAGCCAGGATTCCTTTCATTCTTGTCTCTCTCTGTCTTTTTGAGGCACTTACAATTTGACAACTAGCTTTTGGACTCTAGGGATTTAGCCTCTTCTGATCCATAATTAGATTCTCAGGAATTTGGGGCCCTTGGAAACTAATTAGGACCTTTGCCTTCTTTTGATCTGTTGGAGAAGTCATTCTATATTAAGAACTGCTGATCTTTTCCTGGGACCCTCCTTTGGAAGGGCTGTCTGAAAGATTCTGCTTGCGTGGCTGGCCTGGCACGAGCTAGCTAACGTCTCCGCTCTGGCTGCTGCAGAACGTTCCTTGGCAGAGAGGTGCTCCGTGTGCACTTCTGGCTAACGGTGATGTCAGCCCTCGGCCGTGTGGGGACAGGGCATGCGTGAAGCCCTTCTCCTGTCTCTGTACAGCTGTATGAGATCCCTCCTCCCTTCCTCCTTCTGAAACTCAGGATCATGCGGGACTGTCGGCCTGGGGTGGGTGCACTCTTGAGGCCCCTCAGCCTGTCTCCTTAGGCCATGAATCAGGTGTGAGCTGCCAATGTGGGGGCCCCCTGTCCAGAGTCTCTGATGCCAACAACCTGCTTTTCTTGGCCTGCCCCTCACTTTTCTTTGCTACAATCAATAATCAGTAATTACATATCCAATTTGCTAAGGACCCTGTTCCCTCTGACCTCCAAGGAGTGAGAGTTGTTGGATCATTACAGGGGAGCAGTGACCTGCTCAAGGGTATTTGCACTGCATCCTGGGCCTCCAGTGTGTGCTGTCCAGTATGGCAGCCGCCAGCCACCTGTGACTACTGAGTGCTTTAGATATGGCTAGTCTGAGTTAAGATGTGTTGTAATATACACACTGTGTAATATACACACTGGATTTTGAACACCTGGTATGACAAAAAGAATGTAAAATATCTCATTTAATGTTTTACATTGATTACATTTTGAAATGGCAATAATATATCTACATATTCTAGGTTAAAGAAAAGATATTCAAAATTAATTTCATCTGTTTCTTTTTATTGTTTCTTAATATGGCTTTTAGAAAATTTAAAATGATGTTTGTGGTTCACATTACATCCCTTTTGGTGCAGTGGTGTCCTCGTTATGCTTAAAAAGCCAGGTGGGGAGAGATTTTGAGCCAGGGATCCTCAGGAAGCAGATTTTTGCCACGCTTACTTGCTCCTTCTAAGAATAAGGTCGCTGTGAAGAAGACTGGGTGGCTTTGAGCGAGGACAGCAGTCTCATGCATGGTAACTTGAGTTGGGGGTAAGGAGAGAGGTAAAAGGGAAAGAGAAGTCGTTGGAAGGGGCAAACCTGGACGAGACGGTTATTGTCCTGGCACACGGTGGCCCGCATCCACTGGGGGCCCGGGCTGGTGGTGCAAAAAGACGCCTGCAAGCTCAATTAATCTGTCCCTTGCCTCTGGGAAAATATCAGTTACGTCACTTTGGCATCTTGGGGGACTAGAGCCAGGCTGGGCATCGTGCCCCTGCCAACAGCTCATGACCTTGTGCAAGCTGCTCTTCTTCCCCGGGCTTTGTCGTTTTGTGATCTTAAATTGAAGAAGGTAAATTGGTTTCGAGAGCTCCCCCTGATTCTGCACCCATCATTCTATCACCCCTTGCAAAGTTGAACACTCAACCGCGTTCCCCTCCGGGCTGAGTGAGCAATCACCCCAGTTTGCCAAGGACTGAGGGGTTTCCTGGGTCACAGGACTCTCTGCGCTAAACTGGGACAGTCCTGGGCAAACTGGGACAAGTCCAGTGGCGGAGCTGGGACTAGAAACCAAATAGCCACGGGAAGGCGTGCGTAGGAAGGGGAGGGGTACGCAGGAAAGGATTGGCGGGAGCAGCAGGGTGAAACCACCCTCTTTCTTCCTCCCTCAGCCTGCCCTGCCAGCAGCTGTCTCTAGAGGGAGAGCATTCCAGAACAGGGAGAGAGTGCACAGGTGGGTGGTTCAGGCAGCGCGGCTGCTGTGTGGAGCCCGCCAGGCACGTGCGGCGAGGCGAGGGCCCTCACCAGGTCTGCTCAGGTCTGTCGGAGGGCCCCGCAGCCCTCCCCACTCATTCAGTGCGAGATTACGAGAAACAGACTGCCTGTTCTTCTACCTCCCTCCTGAAATAGAATCAGTCCAGAATCTAGACCAGGGGTCCTCAAACTACGGCCCCACGGGCCACATGTGGCCCGCCGAGGACATTTATCTGGCCCGCTGGGTGTTTTTGCCGCCGCTGCCTGTCCCACTTAGCAGCCGACTCATCCCGGGCCCACAGTGCACATGTGTGGAATGTGCACCCCACTCTCCAGCGGCCCTCCAACGGTCTGAGGGACAGTGAACTGGCCTCCTGTTTAAAAAGTTTGAGGACCCCCTGCTTTAGACAATCCCTCCCTAGGCCCCCTCCTTCCTGCCCTTCCCAGCTTCCAGCAACCACTGTTGTACTCTCTGTTTCTATGAAGTCACCTTTTTTAGCCTCTAACATGTGAGTGAGGACGTGGTGCATTTAAAATGTGGACAGAGATTGCCAAGTTGCTCTCCCTACGGGCGGCGCCAATTTGCACCCGCAGGGTAGGAAAGTGCATGTTTGCCCACGTGCCCACTCACACAGTGAGTTATCAGACTTTTTGATCACTGCCAATCTGGTAGTAAAAAAAAAAAGGCACGTCTTTGCGGTTCTGTTTTGCATTTCTCTTATCTGCTGTGAGACCGTGCATCTGTCTGATGGTGTATGCATGCATCAGGGTAAAATGGTGGCCTAGTAAGGACATATCTGGTGGCAAGCTGAGCAACATCTCTTAAGTCACCGTGAGGCGGTGGCTGTTTATCCACATGAATAGCCAGGCCAGCTCCGATCCAGGCAGAACCAGAGGTGTGGTGAACCAGGCAGCACCCCATGAGGTCTTCATAGATGAAGCTAGCCCACCTGAGACAAAGGGGTCCCTCGCTGCCCAGCCTGATCTGCATCAGTGGCCTCGGAGGAGGAGCCTCCTTAGTGAGGAGTCCACCTGGCCCTCGCTACGTCTGGGCAGATCGTGAGAAAGGGTGTTGGAGACTTCCTTCCTCGGGAAAGAAAGCTGGGCGCCAGGAGTTTGACACTAGCCTGGGCAACATAGCAAGACCCCATCTCTACAAAAAAATTTTTTAAATTATCCGGGCATTGGGGGGTATGCCTGTAGTCCCAGCTACTTGGGGGTCTGAGATGGGAAGATTGTTGAGGCCGGGAGTTTGGAACCAGCCTGGGCAACATAGTGAGACCCTGTTTATAAAAAAAGAAAGAAAGAAAAAAAGCTGGGTAGAAGCCCAATCTATGGCCTCAGAAAGGAAGGAGTTGGGCACTACATGTGGGGAGCATTGTTACTTTATAATTTCTCCAGGTTCTCTGTAAGGTTTTTGTAGGGCTTAGTAATGAGCAACTTAAGTGAACAGGGGCAGGAACTTGTCTTGCAAGCAGTGAGCAAAGAGGGTGGTGGGTGCTGCAGGGTCACGTGGGAGAGGGGGGCAGCCAGGGACCAGGAGGCTGCTGTGGGCGGACACAAGCACAGGATGCCCAGTGCGCGTGGAGGGGCGAGCAGAGGGACAGCTCCCTTCAAGGCCCTGGTACCTCGGCTGCCTGGTCTTGTGCTCACAGTAGCAGCAGCTGCCTCAGTGACCACAGGAGGGTGCCAGCATCCCTGCTTTTCATCTTCTCATAGTCATTCTCCCCAAA
>VSMD01003217.1:0-15000 GCA_008750895.1 Mirza zaza
GCGGTCCACGGCAGGTCTGACTCGAGAACGGCAGGGACACAAAACGACCGATAAGGTGTTTGACGTTCAAGCCACGAGTGGCCCCTTTCCCCCAGGGGTGCTACAGACATAGACGATGCGTTGCATGCTGTGGGATGCTTCTACTGACACGTGTCCTGCGGTTTCTGGTACAGGTGGCCTCAGCAGAGCTGGGTGTCACCCTGTCCCTGCTCCCTGAGCCAGCTCTGCTTCTTGGGCGCCCTGGCTCAGCTGCAGGGATGCTCTTGGGGCAGAGCTACCTGCACTGTCGTCATCGTGTCCCTCCTTGAGTCCCCGGAGGGAGGGAGGAAGCCGTCCCCTCTGGTGGCTCACACCTGCGCGCTGTTGGGCGGCGCGGCTGCCGTGCGGAGGGAGCTTTTAGGAAACCCCCTAAATTAGCCGGGCAGGCCCTGCGTTTCCCGCTGGGCTTGCACCGCCACCGTGGTGCTTGGGGGAGATGTCTCGTGCCTGCGGGGCCCAGTGTGCGTGGAGCAGGCGGGTGGGCAGTGCCCGGGGTGCAGCCCGCCCTCCCCAGATAGAGCGTGTCCCTGCCCACGGGAACCGCGGGAAAAACACGCGTGAGCACCCCCCTCTGCGCCTGGGGTCGCCGTCCCCACGTGGGGTGCTTCGTGACCCCTAGTAGCAATTCTCCACTTTTTTTTTATTTGTTTTTATTTTTTTCCCTTCCAGTTTTAAGCAGCGCTTGGCTCCCTGTTAAAAGCTCATTGATGTTTTGAGTCCAAAGGGAGGTGTGGACCGCACGGCGCGTCAACAAAAACCTACAGTTTTTTTCTTTTTTCCCTCTTCCCCATCCCCTGACGGGAGGCGGTGGGGAGGAGGAAACAGAAACAGAGAGCTAGATCGTGGGGGTGACGCTGGCGGGAAGAGCTGACCCGGGAAAGGCCGGGCTGCTGCGGCCGCTGACCGTGTCCCCCTGGAACTCACCCTCTGGCAGTGCCGGGGTCCGGTCTCCGCGCCGGTCGGGCAGCAGGGAGACCACAGCTGCCGAGGCCTGGGCCGCAGCTCACTCCCTGCAGCCCCTGCTAGAGGTTGGAAGCTTCTGGAAGACCCGAAGGCCAGGCAGGTGAAGGGAGGGGGGAGTGCTTAAGGTCCGCTCAGGGCAAAACTCTTAAACTCTGCTGAGAGTTTTGCGTTTCCTTTTCGCAACCAAACTTAAAGCTTCCACGGCAGGGCAAGGCAGAGCTGTTGCAGAGAGAAACCAATCCTTCCGTAATCACAAAGCAACTTTTATGAATTAAAAAAAAAAAAAAAAAAAAAGATCTTGACCCTGTTTGAAAGGAAATAAGAAAGGAGCCAACCCCGTGTAAGGAAAACAAAAAAAGCTGATATTACAGTTTCCATGATAACTCATATCCTAAGACTGAAGCTCGAGGAAGCCAGTTATAATGGAATTTCATTTTTCCCCCCCTCTCTTCCTAGTGTTTGTCCAACTTGCTCTTTTCCCCATTAGAACGAGGCATGGTTTGTATTTGGTGTGAAAAATAAAAAATAAAATAAAAAAAGAAAAACAAACATTTAGGGCATGCGACCCTTGCTCTCCGTTGACTCTAGGCTGATAGGACTGAAGCTCTAGAATTAGATGTCCTTGTAATTAATTCTCTAACTCTAAAGGGGGGCTGTGGCGTGAAGAGAGAGATAGAGCTATACCAGGCGTGCTCAAACGGCGGCCCGTGGGCCACATGTGGGTCGCCTGGCACATGTATCCGGCCCTCTGGGTGTTTTCGCCGCCACTGCCCGTCCTGCTTAGCAGCCGACCCGTCCCGGGCCCGCGGTGCGCACTCTCCAACGGTCTGAGGGACAGTGAACTGGCCCCCTGTTTAAAGAGTTTGAGGACCCCTGAGCTATACAGTGGGGTGTCCCTGCCTCTCTTCCCCAAAAACACTCTACGCTCAGGTGCTGTGCCCAGGTCTCCCCCAGACTAGCTTTGATTGACAGCAGCCTGTAACGGAGGCAACCAAACCACCGAACACCGACCGTAAATAATTCACCTTTGGATATTCAGGAGTGAAAAATCCAAAGCCATCTAGTGGTCCATTGTTATTATTAGTAGCCGCTTGATTAACACCATTTAAAAAAAAAAAAAATTTTTTTTTTTTCTATTGCTATTTGTGTGCCAGGTGTCAGTAACAGTTCCCCAGTCCCCCTGGTGTGGAAGGAAGGTGACCAGGTGCAGAGACACCTTAACTCTGCCGGAATGAAAAAGATGTTTGTGCAAGCAAACTTAAGTGTGCCAGGGTTGCCAGGGTTGACCTTAGAGCACTGACTTCTTGCTGTGGCCCGGAAGATTCTCACGGTGGTGACGTGGTATAAACGCGAACTTTAGCCCTGCGTACACGGGACACCCCGGACAGCGTGGCACCTACATCTCGGCGGTAAGAAATTGCCGTCAGTCTCTGATTCCTTGCTCCCAGCTTAGGTGGCCAAGCCAGGAAGTAATCACACGATTAGGGGTTGACAGAGCAAGTTCCTGTAGCTTTTCTGCTCCTTAGGTTTGGGGAGCTTGTTTGCGTTTCACATTTTCTACGCACTTGTCGTTAGTAACGAGATACCCGTTTTCGTGGCAGCAAACGTGCCCACGAAGATTGGGGGGCTTGTGCAGTTTGATCTCGAAACAGGGCCTGTCTGTAAAGGCGGCTCTTGCAAGTTTGAAGGGAGACTGAGGTGCTGACATGGGCCCTATGTACAGGAAGTTTGACCATCCGGAGAGATTGCTGGGCAGTGTGGACGCTACTCCCACTTAGGTGACAACTAAAGTAAAGATTTTTGGAAGGCTATGCAGATATGTGGCGTGGCTTATTTGAAGGGCTGCCTCTTCCAAGCTATGTCCTATTACCATGGCTCTAGATCTTTCTTTATCCTTAAATTGCAGCATCTGCAGTGTGTATATTGGCATTATAATTAATTGTTACTGATTGAAAATATAGTTCTCCTATTTGGGGGTTTATGTACCAGGTGGGCGTGACTCTTGCTTAAAGAAGAAAAACAGCACCCCACAATTTCTCCCTTTTTGTTTATTATTGGGTATGAAAGGAGAGAGAGAGTTTGCACTAAAGAAAGGTGGGCCTGTTCAGATCGAACTGGCCATTGCTGGAATAAGACATCCTCAGAACCTCTGTTCTAGGGCCCGCTGATTATGCAAACATGACATGACGGCTAGAAGCACTGATGGCCAGGCGGAGAGGCGAGCGTGCCACAGGTTGGCCCCAAGTGTCAGGGGCTAGTCCTCTGAAAGCAGTCTTTCCTGCTGCCATTTGTCAGCCAGGGGCTCTCTGGCTGTGGCTGGCGGCCCCCACTCCTCTGCGCACCTGCCGGCCCCCCCCCCCGTCTGCACCCACCCAGGCCTCCCCGGTGCTCTCGCTCAGGCGGACGACCTGCAGATGCCACCTGCTCTCTCCCCGTGGAGGCCGAGCCCGTTTACCTGCCTGCCGGGTCCAGCACTTTCGGCAAGGTGTGTTGGCGTGTTAGGCGGAGCCCCGTGTGAAAGGAGTTCTCGGCGGGCGCCTGGGCAGAAGTTGTATTTCTTCTGAGGACGGAGTTTATAGCAACGTTTTTCTTAATTATTCTTGATGTTTTGCCCATTATACCATTAGCTTCTTCAGAGGACAGAGATAAATCGCTGGTATCCACAAGAACAAAGTGTGAACCGAATGCATTTAATTATTGATGTCTCGGTAACTAAAGGCTCTAAAATGATGTTGTCAAAATGCCCTGGTGACCTGGGAGCAGACGCAATGGTTCGCAGATCCGACTGCGGACCATGTCCACGGAAACTCTGCAAAAGGAGGCCACCAAACGGATAAGAGAGTATAGTTTCATTTTCACGTTTCTTTTATTTTTTTACTCCTCCCAATATAATTAGTTTCATTTTGTGCATTGAATTTTAAGGCTTAGGTACTATGCAGGGTATTTTTTTTTTTTTTAGGTATGTCATAAGATAACAGATCGCCTGCATGCTACAGTACTCTTGTCTTCAAGTAAACGGCCTAGCTCAGTTACATGTATGTGTGTGTTTATATATGTTCCTGTACATGTGTGTACATGTATGTGCATCACACATATACATATATGGATAGCGTATGTGTGTGTAGCCCAGTTGCAATCAATGGTTTTGCCATTTTATCTTTACCAGAGGGATTTTTAAAAACTAGGCTGATGTGCATGTTTCCAAGGGTAAAGCAGAACGCCAACAGATTACATTTCCCTTCCCTCTCATTAGCTGTTAAATCCCTTTCATGTGTACGAAATTAAAGATTTCAGGTATTTATCCTGACGTGTTGACATAACTCACCACATTTTCGGTTATCTCGCTTTTTTAATTTCACTGTCTCTAAAAACATAGACTGTGATTCCCAGGGTTTAAAACATACGTGGGAATCTATCACCGTGCACCAAACACGCCGGGGGGGCTTCGAGTCTAGAACCTCAAGCTACAGGTCTCAGGAAACAAGGGCGTTGGACGAACGTATCGGACATCGCTGTGGGATATTTTTTTTCTTTGATTGGCCCACAGTGCTGTTCGCCACGATCATGTTTAAATATGGGTTTTTTTTTCCCTAGTGGCTTTTACTCTTTTGCTGTTTTTTGTTTGTTTATAAAACAGAAAGTTGAAGCCTTTTGGCTGTTTGATTGAGTGCCGTAAGGAATGTCCTGGAACGGTCACTTCCCTTTAGCATGCCGTCTCTAGAGCTCCCACCATGCAGCTAGACTCATGCATGCACTTCTACGCAGCTCTGGCCTGTGCAAACCGGTCCACGTTACGTAGGGTTTCCGTCGGAACTAACGGCCGTGTGAGGTTTGGGGAGAATATTTATTTGAAGTTGCACAGATGTTTACAGTGGGGGAGACCGAGACGTGGACACCCGGGTGCGGAGCTGGCCTTGTGCTGAGGAGCTGCCTTTCTGGGTTGTGCTTCGTGAGCTTGGTTCCCCCTAAGAGCCACAGAATGCCGCCTTTTAAGGCTGCTTGCTCGAAAATTAAATAAGAGGTGCTCACCTCACACTGCGAGATTTCACCTCCACGTGAGAAAGAGGCTTGTAGTGATAGACAAGGGGGAAGGCTCAGAGCATCTGGGTGTGGGCATGCACGTGTGTATGTGCGCACACACACACACACACGCGCGTGTGCACAGCGCACATGCGCCAGGCTCCCAGGCATTCCAGGCTGCTCCACAGAAGCTGTAGATATAAAGCCCTGAAAGGTTGGACAAGAGCTTCTTATGAAGCTAAATGCATTTCGGTTCTTAAATTAAAAGCAGAATGCACACGATAGGACGTCCAAGAGAACCAAAGGGCGGACAGTTAAAACAGAATCTTCCTCCAACACCAGGACCCGGGTTCTCCTCCCTAGGGGCGAGCGCCGCTGCTGGTTTTTGGTGTGCCCTTCCAGATCTTTTAAATCACAAATATGCGTGCCCACTATACGTGGTGCCTGCGAGTTTTCAATTAAAAACATGCTTTAGAGAGCTGTAGTTCACTTTGCCGTGCATCCGGAAGTCAAGGTTTGGGGATGAATAGACAGATACGTGCATGCGTGATAAGCTAAGTGAAGCAAAATGTTAAAAGTTAGCGGTGAGCTAGCTGGTGAGGATGCAGGCAAAGTTATTTAACCTTTGCTGTGTCTTTCGTTTTTTTCATAAGAAAATGGTGGCGAAACAATGTCTCTCAGTCATCATGCCACGTCGTTGTGTAGGTTGATACCGTAACATGCCGTATCTTACTATACAGAGCTACCTCCTGCTTTTTTAGGGCCGCTTGTCACTGCAGTGACGATGAGCCACCCTCCTGATGGATGTTCGGGTTGCTCCTAGTCCTTTCTTTTACAAGCAGTGCCCCACAGCGAGCTTCCTGCTGTATACGGCTTTGCACAGTAACATCCTGCTGTATGCATCTTTGCACGCTGACACCCTACTGTATGCATCTTTGCACGGCGACATCCTGCTGTATGCATCTTTGCACAGTAACATCCTGCTGTATGCATCTTTGCACGGTGACATCCTTCTGTATGCATTTTTGCACAGTAACATCCTGCTGTATGCGTCTTTGCATGGTGACATCCTTCTGTATGCATCTCTGCACAGTGACACCCTGCTGTATGCATGTTTGCACGGTGGCACCCTGCTGTATGCATCTTTGCACGGTGACATCCTGCTGTATGCATTCATCTTTGTGGGATGCAGCCCTAGAGGCGGAGCCTTTCTCTGCAAAGGTACGTTCAGGTTAACACAGTGATAAATATCCAAGTTGTTCTCTAAAAAGCCTGCACACATTTTCCTTCCCACGGCCGTGTGGGAGGGTGTGCGTGATGTCCCTGGCCGCCGGCGCTTAGGTGGGACAGAGTGGCAGTCGGCGGCCCCTCCCCCTGCTCCGCCGGGGCTCTGCCAGTCTCCGTGCGTCCCAAAAGGGGACGTGGATGTACCTGCACCCAGCCCCGTGCTAATCTCAGCAAATAGGTAAACCCCTAGGAGCAGTGACACTTGAGACGCCAGTGCACTGAGAGCCTCATCGGGCAGGACAGGCAGGAAAACTGAGGTCGGGAAGAGGGACGAGACCAGCCTAAGGTCACCTGGTCATTTCCTGGCCGACCCCGGCCGGCAGAGGCAGGGGATGATTTCAACCTGGCCCTGTGGCTGGACTGCAGAGGCCGCCCCCTTGGCGTCCCGGCTACCTGGGGCTGCTCCCGTAGCCCGGCGCCAGCGCGGAGAGACCCCGCGACCGCACGTTACCTGTGTCTCGCTCCCGCCCGGCGCGGCAGAGGTGGCGGGATAGCGGGTGTAGCCTCTTAGATAATGACCGCCGGAATACCGAAAACGCCCTTTCGGGTTTTGGCTGAATAATATTTAAGGATTTTCGAGACAGTGACTTAATTGCGCTTTTATGTAACTGATGGCGTCGTGGCGGAATGTACCGAGCCTCCGCATCAGCGTTTTCCTAACTGTTCCTCGGAGAAAAATAGG
This sequence comes from Mirza zaza, assembly GCA_008750895.1. Lineage (NCBI taxonomy): Eukaryota > Metazoa > Chordata > Mammalia > Primates > Cheirogaleidae > Mirza > Mirza zaza. The sequence continues at coordinate 6,992 of VSMD01003217.1, forward strand.
CTCATATGAAAATGGTCCCTTCACTTTCCACTTATGGAATTGGAAAAATTAAAAAAATTAAAAAAAAAAATCATCGGGCTTCCATGAAATCACAGTGCCCAGAGATCCTTCAAAGCGTTTTCCCCTCCGGACTTGGCCTCGATAGTGCCGGGGTGCCTCTCCTTCCCGAGCTGGGCTGTCCCTTGGTCTGGAAGCCGTGGACGCGGAGGTCTGTCGCATTAGGGTTCGGTGCACGAAGATGTCTGGGCGGATGGCAGGGCGGTTCCGTGTTCCGACCCGTGAGCTCGCCGCGGGCCGGAGGCCATGGCCCTGCACGCCCGGAAATGCCGCCCGCACCTGGAGATGCCCCTCCAGCCCCTTTTCCTCCTGGCTTTATGCCTCCGCTTTGGGTTTGGAAGGCGGTCGAAGGAAGGTCCCCTCGAGACGCCACACGGGAATAGCGTCCGTGATGGACGGCTGTGCCTGAACTTGAAGCCCGCGCCATTTTAAGCTGGCATCAAAGTCGCCCGGACGGCTACGCACATTATATTAGTTGTCCTCGTCTTGACACAGTTGTTTGCAGGGGGTGGGGTTGGCGGGGGCGGAGGTTTAAGTCAGCCGTCAGTATCCGTTTGGTTCCGAATCTCGCCGCCTAAGGTCTCATTCCGGGGAGTCGGATCGTAAACGTTAAAATATAAAAAATCGACCGGAGATGGACTATCATTCAATTGCAAGGAATGACGGTGATCTAGCACCTCTTCTGTTTTCCTGGGCAGAGCTTGAGCCCACCCTCCCGAGCGAGGTGTCACGAGAAGGGAAGAATAGGCCCCACACGTCCTCGCCATCAGACTCGCACTGGCTGATCGACACTACGGTGCTCACAGGGCAGTAAAACTCTCCAGAGATCAGGGGGTCTGGTGGGAGGGTGTGTGTAAACCCACAACGAATGGACGCGGAGAGCATCGTCGAGGGGGAGGGCACGACTCTGACCCTCGCTCAGGCGAGGCGAAGACATAGAATGCAACCAAAATGTTTGTGCCCTCATCGTATCCTGAGATAAAAAGGAAAAGAAAATTCAAACAGTCGATTTCCGACCGTGGAAAACTCACAGGTCTACTCAATTTTAAAAAAATAAATTGTCCGGGCGTGGTGGCTCACGCCTGTCATCCTAGCACTCTGGGAGGCCGAGGCGGGCGGATCGCTCGAGGTCAGGAGTTCGAGACCAGCCTGAGCAAGAGCGAGACCCCGTCTCTACTATAAATAGAAAGAAATTAATTGGCCAACTGATAGATATAGAAAAAAATTAGCCGGGTATGGTGGCGCATGCCTGTAGTCCCAGCTACTTGGGAGGCCGAGGCAGGAGGATCGTTTGAGCCCAGGAGTTTGAGGTTGCTGTGAGCTAGGCTGACACCACGGCACTCACTCTAGCCTGGGCAACAAAGCGAGACTCTGTCTCAAAAAAAAAAAAAAAAAAAAAATAGTAATGCTCCCAGAGCACCCCTGGCTGCCTCTTCAGCGGCCCGGGCTCCCTGGGTTGCTAAGAGGAGGCCGTGTGTGGCGCCACCGCTCGCTCGGGTTTTGGACACCCCAAGCGGACAGACGCCGGGGCCGAGAGCAGCGTCAAGCTGTGTGCGGGAGAGATGTGCTCCTCACTCCCGTGTCCGGGGGTGACGGCGTCCCTCCTGGCCTCAGACCCTCCTTGGTGCCCCCCTCCCCGACTTGCCGCGTGGGGGCGCCCCACTTGCCGCGCACGGAGGGGTCACCCGCAGAAGACACCTGGGCGTCTCGGGGCGCCCTGGGAGCCTGGTGGGCGGGAAGGTCCAGGTGCCCGCGTAACAGCGGCCGCTGCCGCCGCCAGGTGGGAGAAAGCACCTTTCCGAGCCGTGTGACCGGGTTGGGGGGGCGATGACCGCGCGCTCAACCTTTCGTGCTCGGGTAGGAGGTTGTCCGCCCCGGTGAGTCTGGTGGGCAGAAGCCAGGCTCCTCCTGTGGTCCAGACATGGACATTTCCCGGGGCCCCGTCGGGGGTCTGCTGTTGCAAAGCCCTCTGGGTACCCGCAGACCTACTGTGGGTACCCGCAGACCTACTGTGCGTCGCCGAGGGCAGAGACGGAGCTCTGCAGAGTCCCACTTTGCGGAGTGCCTCCGCGTTGAATCCCGCCAGAGGTGAACGGCGGAAACCGCGGAGAACGTAAAAGGGGGGAATAAAACAAAAAAAACCCAGAAAGACGAGTGCACTTTGACGGGATTACGCTTTGTCTCCGCTTGGATGGCAGAGCTCGCGGGTCTTGATGTCTGGCATGAACGTGATGCTTTGTAACTGAACCTGTCCACGGGAGCTCATCACCGGCTCACGGCATTCGTTTCCTGATTTTTAAAGGCCTCCGGATCGTCGTGGAGCCGAGACTGCCAGACCCCTGCAGCGGAGGCTCGGGGGCAAACTGTGCTCCCTGGAATTAGGGGTAGACGGCGTGTCCCTGCCGTCCCGGGCTGGGCTGGGGCAGCTCCCCGCTGGGAGGAGGGAGACCTGGCCTTCGGCAGCCGATGCCGCAGAAATTCGCCCCGTTGGGGTGATCTCAGCATTTGACTGCAGAAGGCTCGTTTGAAACAATTTCCACGTGAGAGAAACGTTCTTTGCTCAGTGTTAAGCGGAAAAAGCAGGTTGCCAAACACAACATGAACCCAACACGCTCACACACGCACACGTTACGGGAAAAAGAAAGAAAAGAAATGAGTACCTTGAAATAAAGTTCTTTTCTTTTTCTTTTTTTTTCAATTTCAGCATATTATGGGGGTACAAATGTTAAGGTTGCGTGTATTGCCCTTGCCTCACTCCCCCCTCTAGTCAGAGCTTCAAGCGTGACCATCCCCCAGACGGTGCACATCTCACTCATTATGCATGTATAATGCAGTCCCACCTGCCCGACACCCGATAAATGTTACTCCTGTGTGTCCACTTAGGTGCTGATCAGCTAATACCGATTTGGTGGTGAGTCCATGGTGGTGCTTGTTTTCCCATTCTTGAGATACTTCACTCAGTAGAATGGGTTCCGGCTCCATCCGTGAAAATACAACCGGTGCTGTATCTTTTCGTCTTCTTATTTCCTCTATATTCCTTCCTTTATTTTCCAAATTTTCAACAATAGGCATCGATTGTTAACCATTGGACACGATGTGGGTAGTGTCTTGCGTCAGAGAGTTTTGTGGCCAGGCAGAAGGTAACTGAATAATGCGTTTCATTCATTCATTCATTCATTCATTCAGTGCAATCATTCATTCATTCACGCACAAATCAAGGACTGCCTTCTTTTGCTCCTGGCCCCAGTGCTTGTGAGCGCTCGCTCTCTTGCTCTCTCGCAGCCCAGAGGGAAGGTAGTGCTGTTCCCATGGCGCCCCTGTTGCAGGGACCCAAGAGGACGGATGATCAGCGCCGGGCGCCTTTGACCTGCGGCCTGACTCCGAGTGAGCCCCCTGGGTTTCCTGGTCCCGAGTCCGCTTCGTGCACTCACCTTGGCACCGGTGGCCTTCTGTGACCTCCCCAGCAGAGCCTGGGGCTCCAAACTGGGCTCGGAGGGAGTCACCGGAAGCACATTCTCGGGGCCGGGGCGTTTAGAGGGAAACGTGGACAGTTGTGTTTGGGCACCTCGGTGGCAGGCGGCCGGAGGGCCCCATGGGCGTGCGGGAGGGCGCTGTGCAGGGGTGAGGCAGGGCTGTAGCGCGAGAGCCATCTAGCGGCGTCCCACCTGCTCGTCCCCATGGCAACGACCTTTGCCTTCTCAGCACCGTCATTACCGTGTCTCCCCGAAAATAAGACGGGGTCTTCTATTTATTTTTCCTCGAGAAGACACCCCGGGGCTTATTCTCAGGGGATGTGTCATTTTCCCCTCCAAGCCTCGGCTCGCAGCACGCACAGGGTGGCCGGGACCCGACGGGGAGCCGCCCTTGTGGGTGGGGCTGTCCGCACCTTCCCGGTCACCTCTGGGACAGCAGCTGTCACGACGGGGCAGATGAGAAGGGCTGCCCATCTTCTTTCCTGCTCCGCCTGGGTTGTATAGATGAGCAGCCACGCCCGTCGCTAGGGCTTATTTTCGGGGTGGGGCTTCTATGGCGCACATGCTTGGAAATCCTGCTGGGGCTTATTTTATGGGTAGGTCTTGTTTTCGGGGAAACACGATACTTACCCCTACACCGGAACGGTTAACCGGATTCAGAGGATAACTTCGGAGCTAGCCCCGGGGGGTGGGGCGCTACGAGAGCAAATCACGAAGCACCGTATTTTGGCTGTGTGCTACTGCATCCTTCAACACCAACACCATTTTGCATTCTTTGTATACCGAGAAGCGCAAGACAGTCCGTTGACGCTCGCCGGGCTGCGATTTTGAACAGGCGAGGCAGACGCTCTATGGAGAATGCGTCATGAGGCCAGCGTCTGCAGGACAGTCCTGACACCTGCTGATCATCGCTGCACCTACCCGCCCCCGTCCCCGGTCAGGAGCGGGAACCCTGCCTCCTCCTGCCCTCGTCTCGGAGTTCAGGCATGCATGCCCACACTTAGGCACATCTGCAACCGGATTCAGAAGGGTTCCCCCCAAAAGTTCCACAGGCCTGTGGCTGAACCCGTGACGTCTTAGTCTCACGCACCGTGAGTCCCCAGGACTACGCCGTGGATTGCAGGTGGTGCGGCCACCACCTCTGGGGCTGCACCTGGCCATGTCTCAGTTACAACCACCTGCAAAGGCTTAGGTCGGTTGTCTGGGTCATCCTGAGCGGGCGTCCCCTCCCCAGCAGGAGAAAAACCGCAGATAGCGTCCCTTCTTCGCGGCTGAGCCCAGGGCACAGAGCAAACCTGTCATTCCAGGTGTCAGGGCTCAGAAAGACTTTTTTTTTTTTTTAAGGTTAAATAAATAATATTCACACTATGGTATATTATAGAGCTGTAGAAACGGAGGAACCCAACCCAGACCACCAGGCCACAGCAGGGGTGGATCTTGGAGACATGAGTGGAGGAAGCAAATCAAAGAAGGAGAACCACATGCAGGGGAGCAGCTGCGTTTACAGAGCTCAGAAGTGAGCACGGACGCACTGCTGCCTGTCTGGGGGTGCGTGCGTCTCTGTGTGGGACAGTCATCATCTGCCACCCGCCCGTGGAGGGGCCCGGGGGTCGTGCGGATTCTCAAAACTGGGTCCCAGTTCGCAGGCATTTGTTACCGTTACTGTCCTGAAGAACCTACATGCATGTTGCATATAATTTCTGTGTATGTCAGGTATCACAGGTGAAAATGTTTCAGGGTGTAACCTCCCTGACTCTCACGGATTCTCATCGCCAGCTCTTTATAAAAGCTCTGGTTTGGGCCGGGCGCGGTGGCTCACGCCTGTCATCCCAGCTCTCTGGGAGGCCGAGGCGGGCGGATTGCTCGAGGTCAGGAGTTCCAGACCAGCCTGAGCAAGAGCGAGAGACCCCGTCTCTACTATAAATAGAAAGAAATTAATTGGCCAACTAAAAATATATAGAAAAAAATCAGCCGGGCGTGGTGGTGTGTGCCTGTAGTCCCAGCTACTCGGGAGGCTGAGGCAGGAGGATCGCTTGAGCCCAGGAGTTTGAGGTTGCTGTGAGCGAGGCTGATGCCACGGCACTCACTCTAGCCTGGGCAACAAAAAGTGAGACTCTGTCTCAAAAAAAACAAACAAAAAAAACCCCAAAAAACAAAAAGCTCTGGTTTTGGAGCCACGATGGAGCAGTTCTGTCTCAGTTTGGGGAGATTTGGTGAGAAACTCTGCCTCCCCTCTAGCAGCTGGTTGCTTTGGAAAGATTCGGGCCAGGGAGGACCGGTCACCACCGTCTGGGGCTCACGCTAGGAGTCTGTGCCTGCCATTCCCTCGGTGAAGCCGGCCTGCCCGCCCTGCCGGCTTATTTTCAGCGGAAAACGTGTTTCGGCGGCGCTAGCGCTTTCAAGGGTGAGAAAGAGAGTGTTGGGAGTGGTTTAGACTTGGCCACCTCCTCCCTCTTCCGGGTCCTCTGAGCAGAAACTTGCTCTCTGCCACGGGGCGCTTTGAGGGGCTGTGAGCAGGTGGCGGAGGGGGGTGTCTGTGGGGGGCCCTGGGGCATGCCTGTCACCCACAGACAGCTCCCCCCACCCTGACCCCTGCACAGGTGTTCTGTGGCTCAGGTGAGACATTCCAGGTGAGGCTGGGCTCCAGCATGCTCACCTGGGTACGCTCATGGCTTCACGTCGAGGGTTCAGCCACTTCTTCAGCGTGGTTCAATTGTTTGCGTCTCACCTAGCGCCTTTCATGTATATATACCTATGTACCTATATTCATATCTATACATGTATACCTATATGTATATATAGGTATATATGTGTGTGTGTGTGTATATATATATATGAATATAGTTTTTAAATTCCCAATGAAACCCTGAAAATGTTTGTTAGAAACCAGGATGGATGGTGAAACATTCTTAAAGAAGGGAAAAAAAAAAAAGCAAAATACTTTTCTCTATTCTCGAAGGCAAGGCTTTTGTGTTTACAGCATTCCTCTTTCCTCTGCAGCCGAGCTGGCAGCTCTTGGCAGGGGCTGCTCGTAGCGGGCGTGTTTCTGCGGTGTGGCTGAGTTGTTAGGTGGTGGTCCACACCCTCCCTGCGTCTTGTCGTTTTTCTTTCTCCGCAGGGGGACCGACTCTGTGACTTTTTTTTTCTTTTTTTTTTAGCAAGCCACGGTTTGGGCCGTGTGCTCTGGTATCCAGATGTACTCGCCCAGGAAAAGCAGTTTCTCAGGCCTCTACTCTCCGGCTCGTGGCATCGCCGGAGAGAGTGAGCTGAGATTAATTAGCTGCTTTTAGCCCTGGCACCAGGCGGGCAGGAATGTCCTCCGCGAGCCTCGGGAGGGGCCTCCAAAGGAGGCACCAGAGATCTTATAAAGCCTCACTCTTGGGACTAGGTGTTTGCTACAGTGTCTGGTGACCAGATTGTTTCCTTCTGATAATGGAGATCTCATCGTTCAGAGATGGCAAGCGAAGATACTTTTATTGAATGAACTTCCTGCGAAGTTTCCGAACCCTAGTTGGGTTTATGACATAATTGCTCTCTATGTTGATACCATCTTTTACCGTAATTGTTTTTCATTGTTTTTAATAAAGGGATAAAAATAATAGAAGACATTTTAGAAAGTGGAGGGTTTTTTTTTTCTTTTCTTTTTTTTTTGTTCTTTTATGCATGATACTAAAAATTACCCAAAATAAGATATTTTACAGAAAGGGATTTTGTTCCAAAAGTGACTAATTTAAATCAGTTTATACAATGAACTTGCTAATGATCCTCAGTCTAGAGGAGTGTGGTGCTTTTATACTGTTATCATTTTTTATGAATAGAATTATACAAAAAGTTCCTATTGTGTTGTACAGTGAGTTTCACACAACCAATCCTTTATCAACAGATGGCAACCGGCACATGAAAAATAATTAAAAAATAAAATGAAAAGAAACCGAGAATGAATTAAAGTGCTTCTTTGCGTTCTGATCTGCATTTTTGGTTTAGAATTTTTATGGTGAATTGCCATATTATCTGTTATATCAGTTCACAATGAGGCTCCTATCAGACATAAAACAGATTTATAATACCATTAAAATACAATATCAAAGAATGAATAAGCAATTCAATAAAATTACAATAACACAAAGATAAAATGAAAGCCTTTTCAATAACAGTTTTATGCAAGAACATTTTGCAGATAAATATGTGTTTATAGATCTTTTAAATGTACATTTATTATACTGTTCCTAATAGAGCCACAGGGGTTAATTTTTCCTGTGTGTTGTCTTTTATAAGTGGTTTAAAAGCTAGCTGCAAAACTCTTCAATAGATTGTTTTGAGTCTTGGAATTGATTTTGGTGGAGGGAGCTTTTACCGCCTCGCAGCCCAGGTTCGCGCGGAAAACGAGTCAACCTGGGCGAGCCCCTTGCGGGGTTGGGGGTGGGGCGGCAGGAGCCCCCGGGGGCCACCTGGGACCAGGCGAGAAAGACACTCTGGGAG
>VSMD01003217.1:20000-23164 GCA_008750895.1 Mirza zaza
GACAAGAGAGCATTGCCACGGCAGATGGGCAGGTGGTGCGCGGGGCCGGGGACGTCCCTGCCCACGTCCCTGCCAGGTACGGGGGCCACGCGAGGCACGCCGGCGTCCTGGACTCTGCGGTGCAGGCTCGGCGTGCACGGAAGCCAGCGTGCGAAGGTGAGGCGTCCCGCCTTCAGTGGATAACGGTTCGCTGCAAATTTTACATCCGTTTTGGAAAATTCATTAATATCGAGGTTTAATAATGACTACCTCCCCACACTGGAAGTTCAGAGGTTTGAAGAGGAACCCTCCAAGTTCACCTGCGTGTCCCGGCAAACGCTGCCGGCAGACCAAGCCCCTTCCCTCAGGCCGAGTGCTTCCCGCTCGGAATGCCCTCTTCCGGAACCTTCTGTGACTGTTCTTAGCCCCCGGAGCGGACTCAGCATCCCACGCCCCAAACCCGTCACGCCGCTTGACGCATCCGCACGCACCGCAGAGGTGCTGCCTGAACGATGTTATTTACACACGTTTTAACTCAAATAAATTTATTTTTAAAAGGAAAGTGTGTCACTCCTATAAACGAAGACCTAGAACCACTTGCCATAAAGAGAAAATAACCATAAAAATAAATGCCGTGAAATCAAACAATGTCATTAAATTCTAGCTGGATTCTCCTGCCTGCCTACTACAGTCGGAGTCTGATGCCTTATCTTTCTTCTTAAAAGAAAAAAAAAAAAAAGAAAGAAAGAAAAGGAGATTAGCAAGTGTCAGGGTGGTGTTAAAGACCGATAGCACCCACTGGCTGCTTTCTCCTGGAAGCAATCGGAAGAAGAAAGACGGAAGTGACAAGGGAGTAATTTATCACTCTGTGAGTCAAGGTGAACCCCCTGGTATCAACCACGTGTGGCTGGTGGCTTCCTGCCACCCTGCGCGGTCGTCTGGGTTTAAGCGAAGCTTGACTTCTCACCAGGGTCCTCTGCCCCCCAAAGAGTGAAGAACTATTTCCCTGGGCAAAGATCTTCCCCAGAGAGGAAGATGGAGACATCGGGGTTCGGGGTGCAGGAGGGAAAGGACCCTTCTCCCAGCCGGCACGACGGACGTCTGCTCTTACGGACACGCAGGTGTTCTGCTCTGTGCCATCCGGTCCGGCGGCCACCAGCCCCCGTGCCGGGAATGGGACGAGACCCACTGAGGAGGTGCATCTTAAACTGCATTTGACCTCAGTCACTTTAAACTTAGCGAGTCGCGTGGACGGTGCAGCCCTGGCTCTTTCTCTCGTGGTTCTGCGCTCGGTTTCTCTCACCTGAGCCTGCTGGTGGGTGGTTTCCAACCGTAGGCGGGAAGGTGGGCTCCTCCAGCGAGCTGGTGCCCACCCCACTCACTCACGGCAGCCCTACGAGAGGTTTAACGCCACCACCACCACCCCCATTTCACAGATGGGGAAACTGAGGCTCGAAGGCGAGGAGATGGTCGGGGAAGCCAGGATGCAGAGAGGGGGCGGCCCTGCCCGGAGGTCTGTCAACCTGTCCGTGCTCGGACCTCACACGGGATTCTTGCCTCCTGGCCCCTGTGTCGTGCGCCGTGCCCCCCACCCCCCCCCCCCCACCCCTACCCCCAACCCGGGCTTTGGCGTGGAGCCCGCCAGCCGTCCAGAGGAGCGAGTTCCTTTCACGGCTCTGCACCTGCTGGCCTCCACTTCATCCAACATGTCCTGGGGGTTCCCGGGGGACGAGCCACTCTCTCTCTCTTCCTGCAAGGAGCAAACCTGCGTGATTCCGGGGCCCGCGGACCGGACCAGCCCTGCAGGGGAGCCGCGGGCGGGGCGGGCAGCCAGGGCACGGCAGGACTGTGGAGCACCTGCCGCCGTTTGGTCTCTCCTTTGTCCTCACCGCCTCCCCCACCTGCCCAGACACTAATGTCATCGCTCTGCGGAGTGGCGTGCATAGTGGTAGCCAACGAATAAACCCACGGCCAGGGTGTTAGGTGGATTCGTGGGTAACTCCACGTCTTCCTACCCCACCATCCTACCCCAGCCTACTCGAGGTTTATCTCCTGCTCATAAGGGTAGCCACAGCAGGGCAGGCTCAGCCCAGAGTCTAACCGACTTGCCGCCGCTGGCGGAACCCTTGGCCAGAGATGGGGACATGTCGGAAGGCTTTGTTTTTTTTTTTTTTGAGATGCCACCTTGCCAAGGCGACCACCGTCTTCTTCTTCCCTGGGCCCCAGAGGCGGAGCTGATCGCATAAGCGAGAGTTTCCTGGACGCCTGCTGATTCTTCTCGCTGCTGCAACGGCGGGGCTGACCCCGTCACTCGCCGTGGAGATCCTGCCTTTGTCGCTGCCGGGACCGTCCCTGGTGCCGACGGAAAATTGCCACCTCCGTCACCAGAAATGGCCGTTCTTTATCGAACGCTCGCCACGTGCTGGACGCTGAGCCTCCTGTGTGTGTGGTTCCGTGGGCCGCGGCCCCCCGAAGAGGGAGCTTCTCTTCTCCTTTTAAAGGTGGAGCAGCAGAAGCTCAGGGAGGTTCAGGGACTTGCCCGAGTGTCCCGGCGGCTCAGGACAGAGCGGACGGCACACCTAGCCCCGTGCGATCCTAGCGTCCTTTTGCACCGCGCCGCGTGCACCACCGGAACCGCCAGCTTGCTCGGCCCTCTCCCGGTGTTCCTTCACCCCTGGCTCCGAGCACTGGGCCCCGAGTCGTCCGTCTGTCCGTCCGGGCAGCAGATACCCGCAGACCGCCCCGGAAGCCGGCGCCTGGGATCCGTGTGCTCCACCCAGAAGGAAAAGGAATGGCGTGCGGAATGGCCCCCGGGTCCCCCGGCGCTCCTGTCTGCTTAGGAAGATGAAGGCTGCCGGTCTGCGTGGCCCTTGCCCCAACCCCACCCCTTCTTCCGTTTACTCCCATCTTTTTTTTTTATTTCGGCATATTATGGGGGTACAAATTTTAAGGTTTCAAAAAATGCCCTTTCCCCCCCTCCTCCCACAAGTCTGAGTTTCCAGCGTGACCATCCCCCAGACAGTGCACTTCTCACTCATTATGTATGTATATACCCGTCCCCCTCCCCCCTCCCCCCTGCCCAATACCCTATTACTGTAGTACCTATGTGTCCACTTAGGTGCTGCTCAGTTAATACCAGTTTGCTGGTGAGTATATGTGGTGCTTGTTTCTCCATTCTTGGGATA
>VSMD01003219.1:0-22500 GCA_008750895.1 Mirza zaza
CCAAAATACTCAAGTGTGCCCCAAGGACTGCCATACAAAGTGATTCAATGCAAATTGATTCATGGACACCTAGAGCTGTGAAGAGGTTCCTTTGGGCTGAGACTAGACATCAAGTACTGTCCAGTTTTGGTGAATAAAGAGGAAGAGAAACAGACAAGTTGTACCACAGCTCAATTAATCCTGGACAGAAGCAATCCCTGATCCACTTTAAACTACAGATGTAAAAGGGTTAAACCAGGAGATCTAAATGTCTGGAGAGATCATCTTTAGCATGCAGAAGCTATGCAAATTGGCTACAAGGCTGGGGGAAAAAAGCCTAATGATGATTCCTTCTCACTTGGCAAAGTAAAAAGAGTCTCTATTTACACAAAATAACCTCTTTGCAGTATGTGGGAACTACTCCTACAGCAATGCAAGGTGGCAAGCTAAAATTAGAGTTGGAACAGCTCTTCCTGTTTGGCAGCTGATAGGCTCACATACACTTTAGTACTTGAGAATAAGCTGGAAAAAAAAAAAAAGTTGGCCTCTCTTAAACGGGTTAGATATTTCAATTCTATGGTCTACGCTGGCTGCTTGTGTTTTTATTTTCGAAGTTCTGAAATGAGAGCAGCGATTTCTCTTCCACCATTTCCAGAGTGCATTCCAAGGAACACTAGTCCCTTTGGTGCAATGCTTTAAGATAATAGAGTTCTATGGACAAACGTATTATGGGGAAATGCTACATGGCACAGTTCCCCTCCAGTAATTTCACAATGTACAGCAGCTCATTAGCAATCAATGTACATTTCTAGTAAAGAATCCTTTAGCTTTATTTACCCCCATGTTTACCAAACCATCTAACCTATTTTTCAAATAATACTTAACAGTTTTTGAAAACACTTTGAGAAATATTATTCAGACAGCAGAAGCAGGTAGAAAGGAATGGATAACATCCTCTTTGTTAAGAAGCTCTCAAATAAGAACTAAAGTGCAAACAGAATAAGTGAGCTTTTAAAGATTGCAACAGCCTCTTAATGGGCTCCCTACTTGCAGTCTCTTCTTTCAGATTTTACAAGCTTTCCAGTGATGTCACACGCACCTCATGCAGTAATGTCCTATGGCATCCTCCTGTCCACCTTTGAATAGAACCAGGTGATGCCCAATTTTGCCTCAAAGTTTTTGTTAATGTGGCTCTCTCATCTCAAATGTTTACTTCAATGCCCCGAAGCTTGAGGTGAGCTCAAGTTTCATTTTCTCCAAATTTCTCCACTCTTCTCTGCACCTCACTGTTCTTACTGGTGGTAACAATCATTGTGACATTTAATTGAATACTTACTCCCCTACATGCTACTACTTATTTCTCAACTATTTTATATATTTGGGTCTTATTCACCTTTAAAAAAAATCAGACTGAACTATGTGCCTATTCAAAAATGCTAATACTATACCTTATCCCCCCAGCAACAAAATACGTAACTTCCTTGTGGATGAGAAATACTCTTAAAATTTTATAAACCTTTATTGCCCAATAGTACTGTGCACACAGGAAGAATTCACTGCCTGACCATCTGAACGAAAAAGTACAATTCAATGATTCAAGGCAGTGAACTCTGAAAATATGTGCTGTACTATTAAACTGGAACTAACCAATGAGTACAAGCACACAGAGGGAAGTAAAACTCAGTGGACAACAACCAGTGGGGAGGGGGCAAAGAGGAGGGGTAAAAACCTGATGGGTTCAATGAACATTATCTAGATGATGGGCACACATATAGCCAGGACTTGAGCATTACAAAAGCGATCCATGTAACCCAAAACATTTGTATCCCCTTAATGTTTTGAAATTTTATAAAATGCATATATGTAAGGTATGTGTACGTGAGATAATTCTATATGGAGGAAGGGAAAGATAGTAATCAAAGGAAAGCATTTTCTGCATAAAGTATTTTTCTCTTCAATGAAGAACGGTACTGAAAATAGCCCCACGATGGGTGAAGAAAGCAATCTAAAGCATCTCTGGCCCATATGTCTGAATGTGCATGCACAATTACAGGTAACTTGGGGTTTGAGTCACAGAAGGCAGATTCTACCAGTAAAGCAGCAGTTATACGTTTCCATTAGGGAATGTAATTCCAAAAATCTCATAATTCACAGGAAATATTGGTTTAAGTGAATCTCAATTATTTTCTGATAATAAATGTAATGAACTTTGTAAGATAAATGCTTATTCTAAGTTTAATTTTCCAAAACTTTACTGGTTTAAGAAACAGAAAAAACATAACTCCACATATCTGTGTCAGCAAGTAACTCTTTCTCCCCATTTTTACATGCATTCTACCAGGAAGGAAGCAATGCCAAGACATAATAGTTTTCCCTGAGAATTTCTTCTACCATGCCTTAAATACAAATAAGACTTAATATTACGGCAATTCTGTTACTCTCAAGTTACTTCATTCAAAGAGAAAAATGTTCTGCTAAAATCTAACTATTCTGCTACCTTTTTCTTAATCTATATTTCACTTTGTACTGTTTTTGGTAATCTAAGGTTCATGTGGTTTTATTTTTTGGTAAGACACTAATGTACACATTACTGAACAATTCTAAGTTGACTGATTACTATAACCATTACCACAGATAGTACTGCAGGCACCTCTCCAGGGGAGGAATGTTCTCAATGTTCTGGGAGCCAATTCGAATGCAGTCTCCAAGTCCAGAATCAAAACAGAACTACTTGCATATTACTAAGGAAAAATTCAATTAACTATCCTGGGAACTGTGAAACAAATGTCCATCTACCATATCCCTGATTATCCATCATGCAAGTAGGATAACTTTCATCATGCAAGTAGGATAACTATACGTATTTTCAATGAGGATTCTGGCAATGAAAAGAAATCATATATTTCATATAAATTGAAATCAAAAGGGGCAAAAAAAACCCCAAAATCTTACTGCAATGTTTTAAGCAAAGCAATACTGACTCACTTTAAAACACTATTTAAGGTACTAGAAACTGTAATTAAATCAGGTCTTGAAAGTGCTAAGCGGAAGAAAAGTGTTAATTAGTAAATTAGTAAAAATACCATTTTTAGAGTGGAAAAGCTTTCTTTTACACTTTTAAACATTTACCAAAAAAAACCCCAATTTCTTGATAAGGTGCAATTTGGAATATTTATAGAAGCTTGATTTTATGCTTTCTTTAAAAAAAATTCATAGCACCCTTCATCCAGTAAGCTCAGTGCTCTACAAAATACATCCCCCCTCAGAATAGAACAGTATAAAATGAAATAAAATGCATTACAGAGAAAATTTAAGTAAACAGGAAGGAGCATCCCTGGAAAGAACAAGCATTGGCAGTACAGTAAGCTGATGGCCTTTTCTCGCCACTCCATTTACAACTGCAAGCTCCACTGTACCTCTGTGTCTCTCTAGTCCACTTACTTATTGCTTACTGTTATTTCCATAGCACTTACCACGTATTCTATAATTGCTTAGGGTCTGCTGCCCCCACAGGAATGTAAACACTACATGGCCCCACAACTCTGCCTGTTTTAAACATTGTTGTATCCCTAGTACCTAGATAGTGCCTGGTACCTAGTAGATGCTCAATAAATAGTTATATCAATGAATGGCATCAAGCCTCTTTGTACCAGAGTTCCAAAGTCCTGGGTATTTTCCCATTTGTGCTTTTCAATGGATGTAGGAAAACTTCTGTAGAATAAAAATATCACATACCAAAAATAGTTCTTTTAAAGTTACATTTAAAAGAAATAAATATTCCGTCATATATTCAGCTGAAAATACTTTTTTGTAACTAACACATTGCTTTGGATTAATCAGATAAAGATGAAAGTCAAGAATTTTGCCAACAGTGTTTCCTGCTAACATTACTAAGTTATGCCTTTCAGCTCAGTATACTGTATATGAAGGATATCTTGTTAAAACAACTGTTGGAGGCAAGTCATGTCATATCAGCTACACTCTGTACCCTATGGGAACTCAAATGGCCCAAACTCTGTTAATATAATCTTGCTGCTCTGTAGAGCTAGGCAAAATCAGTTTTTCAGAGACATGTAAGCCTTCATATAAATACTACATTATCTATATGTCTTCCAGAAATGAAGGAAAGCTGCAGTAAGGATTATGTTGAATCAATTTAGGAAGGTAAATATTGTTAACAAATACCATTAAATAACCTAGTAAATGATTCCAATCTCCATTTATCAAGTAACAAGAAGTCTATAATCTTCTTCATGTAATTGGTAACATAGCACCTTTGGGAAAATAAAATGCCCCAGCTCAAGGGCTCTAGGTAGCTTTTTAGCAAGTGACTTTAAGGTCTAACACAGAACTTCCATGTAATACTCTAAACAACTCCACAATTCTCCTTTACTTTTTTCTTTGGGGTGTGAGGTCTTATTTTTGCTTATCAACTTCTGCTGCTTATAAATTATCACAAAGAGTAAAGACCTTCGTTTTCAAATTTTTTGAGAGGACTGAGGGAGAAGGAGTGATAGAAATATGAGTTTTTGTGCCTTAATGGCATGCAAGTCTGGTGGTAAATAATTGTGGAGCATGCAAAACCACGTTATTTATAAAAATTATGTGATAGTTTCATTGGCTAAAGATTGTAAAGATCAATTCTAATTATAAAAACAGACGGAATTGTGAATGATTTGAAAACCAAGTTTAATTTTTTAAATTTGTAATTATTATGGGTATATAATAGTTGTAAGTATTTACGGGATCCATGTGATGTTTTGATAAAGGCAAACAATGTATAATGATCAAATCAGGGTAACCGGGATATCCATTACTCAGCATTTATCATTTGCGTTAGGAACATTCCAATTCTATTATCTTAGTTATTTTCAAATATATAATAATGTTGACTAAAGATACCCTGCTATGCTATTAAAGACTAGATTTTATTCATTCTATCTAATTATATTTTTATATCCATTAACCATCCTCACTTTATCCCGCCCTCTTCCTGCTACCCTTCCCAGCCTCTAGAACTATCAAGTTTTAAATATAATTCAATCTCTGATTCTACCAGATAACAAAATAAATCTTAAAATTTTAGAACTTAAAATACGTATTCTTATGAACTCTGCAAATAGTTTGTTAAAGATTTACTAAATTCTAAAGTTACTCATGAGAATTCATTATATAATTATCTCCTTAAAGAAATATTTTAAAAAGGTTAGATTTAACTTATGCTTGTAAGTTATCCCTCTTTTGCCAGTTCAGTGGCCTAATATTTAGGATAAAGGATGCAGTTTCCTAAGTGCTCCTGCTGACTAATAGAAACTAATATAAAACATGCTCTAGCATCTTGTAGATGACTGCCAGGTAGGCCAAAGACATTGGCAAACTCTACTAAGAGAACTGAGCATTAGTTATCCTTTAGTGATATTAGCTTTATGAACTAAGAAAAGAGAAAAAACAGCATGTGTAGGACATACCTTAGAAACAAAGGTCATGGAGAACTTTAATGAAATAGTTATAGACATGAAATGAAAAATAAAATATGAATTGCCAAAGACACTGAAATGTTTTAAAATGACACAGGCTAAGATACGTCACATATTGCTAATACTAGAGTCAGGTTCCCTTTCAGAACACTCACACTCATGTTCTTTAAATTCATCTATGATGAAAAATGTAGACAGACCCTATGAAAACCCCAGTGACCCAGATATTTTTCAGAAATCAAATATCACTTATAACAGTAACTACAGAAAGTATAAACCTTACTCACAAAACCTTAAAATACTTAAGTCAGAATTCCTACAAAAATTGGGTTAGCACAGGGGTTCTAATGTTATAATATTCAAAGTACCCTTATGATTTGAAAAATAAAAACTTCCTATGTAATGAAACATCTCAAGAAAAGCTTATATATTAGAGCAGAAAATAAAACAACACTTTAATTACAGTTCTATATATTTAATTACAGTTCTAAGGAAATGATTAAAATGGGATTTTTTTCCTTTCTCTGTATTGCTTTTCTAGATGGAGGTAAAAATCAAGTTAATACAAGTATTAATCTTGATATTCACAACCAACAAGAGAAATTATTTAAAAACCTCTCCTCAGTATGGTAGCTATCAGAGTATGGCATATGGTAGTATGGCACACTAATCATACAAGTTGGTTCTGCCATGAGCAAACACATTAACATAGTTGTTCCCATGTAGTGACCTATCTTTAAAAAAATGAAGTGTCATTCATCCACCATCACCCATCTGTTATATTTGATTGGCACCTTGATGTAAGGCAGCATTGACTAACAATATAGAACTGAAGGTCATCTATTTGATCATCATTAGCTTATATTATATATACATCCCATAACATTAACATGTATTTTTTTTCTTATAGTATGTATGTATATATAGAGAGAGTCTGTGTAAGATATGAATTAAATTTTGGCCACTTATATTAATCCATCTGTGGAACCATTTTTGGCTGTCTATCCAAGCCCAAGAATGTTCATTATCTCAAGAGTTCTTCCTGATGCTGTATCAATACATATAATTTTTAAAGTGTTCCCTGGTTGAATCCTGTTGAAGAATGTAGGAAATCATGTAAACCACAGACAGCATTCTGGAACTAGAACAGTGGTTCTCAAACTTTCCAGTCTGCAAATCACTTTTAGGAGTCAGGACACGACATGATTCCTCTAATCCCTCTACCCGCCCCCCATTCATATAACAGCCCTTAAAAATGAATCTTGAAATAGTTTGTGCTTACACATATTTACAGAGTCTCCTCACTTCATGATTATCCTAACAGCCTGTCAGCTGGCCTCTCTCTCATATCCACTCCACACAAACACAGAGGTTAGAAAAACCCCACACATACCATTATTCTTTGGCCCAAATACTTCAGTATATTGAAACTATGTAAAATGCCAAATCCAAATACCTCTCTTCCCATCAGCCTCATCCCTTTCCAGTTCCCATCCTCAACAGAAATTCTTGTTTCCACCCTAAGTCATGTACATACATGGCTTGTGCATTCCCATCTCTCGAGGGGCAGCTTCATGTTCCATCTTTCCAAGAAGAGTTCCTCAATTCGCCACAGCCACAAATGATTTTGCCCATCTGGACTTGCAGCAAACAGAGACTTATGCCACTCTTAAGGTATTTCACCTGTCTTGTCTTGTATCAAAAGCACTTGTCACACTTTATCCCCATGGCCTAACTTAATTTCCTTCATAGAATAGAGCTCTACCTTTTTAAATCTATATGCAACTGCACGTTGTATGCCTCCCTCAAATGGATATAAACTCCATGCTATAGAAACTGGAACTTAGTAGGCATTCACTAAATATTTATTAAATTCATAATTACATGTCTTATTTCCCTGCTGGCCTGTAACTTTCTTGACATTGGAGATACCTAGAATTTCCCATAAAGAGATAATATTTCCTTGATAAATGAGTATTTGTTCCTGAATAGAGCCAAATAACTTTCAACACTAACATATCCTCCCCGAATATATTCCATATGCACCAAACATTAACAAGTTGTCCAGTGGCTAAAATGAAATATTAAAAGCCAGCATCACCATCATTTAAATAATGCTTATCTCATTGTCTTTCCTCTTAGGGTATAAGTAAAATAAAATAAAAAATCTTTTAAGTTGTGGAAATTATTAGGACCCTTTAAAAATTAAGGCTAGGTACAGTGGCTCACGCCTATAATACCAGCACTTTGGGAGGCTGAGATGGGAGGATCACTTAAACCCAGGAGTTTGAGGCTTCAGTGAACTGTGACACCACCACTGCACTCCAGCCTGGATGACAGAATGAAACCCCGTCTCTAACAAATATTAATACATGAGTTATATATTTTTCGTATAAATAAAATACCAATTAAAATATGGGTTACAAATCTACGCAAAAGAATACTATGTACTAAGGCTCCTTTCCAGGAAGGGGGGAGAGGGAGGGAGGGTAGAGACAGAGAAAGAATGAGAATTTCAAGGAAACCAAAGGCCCACAAGTACTGGCTCTACTAGACATTAAACCATGTGAGCATGTTCCCACACAGCCCTGCCAATTCCAGCCTGACCCATAGCATCCCCTGCCATTTCAGTTCTAAACAAAGATTTATGTCAAATTATGTTCCAGTTTTGTGGTGTGGCAGAATATCCATTCAGGGTTACGATGGGACCACCTAGCACATGTTCACTTGGAACCTAATCCAAATTAGATCCTGGATCCCCTAGGGAAAGAGACCAGTACAGTAGTCCACACTGTTCTTTCACCGGCATAAGCTTTCATATACTTCTATTTCAAAGAAAATTTTACCTTTGTTCAATTACATTTTTTATGTTTTTTGTGTTCATATTATAGGTTTATATAAATTTCAAAATATAGTACAGTGATTTCTAATACATAGCTTTGTGAATAATAC
This sequence comes from Mirza zaza, assembly GCA_008750895.1. Lineage (NCBI taxonomy): Eukaryota > Metazoa > Chordata > Mammalia > Primates > Cheirogaleidae > Mirza > Mirza zaza. The sequence goes on from VSMD01003219.1 coordinate 8,409, forward strand.
TTGTGCAATTGAGGTTATTTTCTAAATGAAATTTTAAATCCTTTTCTTTTTGAGGGGGTATGGGAGGTGGTTCCCATCAATTAGTCCAGAATATTACAAAATAAAAGAACAAGGATATTAATATTTTCCACTATTTAAAAGCAAATTGAAACTTTTTTAAGAAGATACCAACACAGAATTTCTTCAAAAATATGATGGAAATGTAATTTATAGCTCTAATTAGCATCACTACTTTATATTTTTTTATTCAAGTAATTTTTAAAATGAAATTTTTTATTTAGGGGCTATTATCATTTTGACTTGATTTTACAAATACTTAAGTGATACATAAAATTAACCCTTTGTACTCGGATGCCAAGTGTGACTCGACACGGTTAGCAAAAATTATAGAGATTAAAATTACTCTTTGAACAAGAGTAATTAAGCACATATTAGTGAGACCAAAAGTTCACTCTCAGTCTGCCATAAGTGTCTATCTTCCATGTTAGAAAAAGATTTCTGAAGCTGGATTAAAAAGGTAAAACCACCTATACTGTTAAACACTTCAAAAAGTTTTTATAAACATTCTTTAATATATTTATATCTACATCAGATACGGTCCCTCTTGAGTATTCTTGGTGCCTTACCACCTTAAATATCTTGCATTCATATTGTGCTAAGTACTAAACATTTAGCTTATCAGATAGTTGTAACCAGTCCAGCACTACATGAGTACAGGCCCATGCACAGAACCAAGAATGCAGCCTCAGCTTTCCAACCTGCAGCCTGATGCTCTGACCCCCACGCCACGTGCTATGATCATGAGTGATGGAGCTGTTCTGCCTGTACGCCACTTTCAAATAATGATTCACAAAGTTAATAAAAGGGCTTCCCTGTTCAATATTTACCTGTTACTCATTGACAGCCACTGTCTGCACTGCCATCTAGGATGTACAGAATGGGATCAGGAATACTGAGCTCAAACAGAACCTGAGTGCCTCACTGAAGTACCAGGCACTATGACAGCAGAATTAAGCCGCTCCTCAAACCACCTCTGACACTAATGATGTCTGCGTGAGTTCCACAGCAGCGACACACTGTTCCTTCCTGGATTTGGAGGTCAAATAAGTTGCTGATAATCAGAGGGATGGGAAAAAAAAAAAAAAAAACCACCACCACATGAAAGGAAAATAAAAAGAAAAAGAAGGGAGATATTAGGTAGCAAAATATAAACATGGAGGCAAAAATAGTAATTTCCTGTACTTGGACAAAAAAATAATATTCCCTCCATGATGAGATCTCCTTGCTTTTATGTACTAGGAAAGTCATATCTATCCTGAAAATTATTTTTCTCATTTTAATACACATTCAACATTTTAAGCTAAAAAATAATAAGAAAACATTGATCTTTCTATGTATTAGAGATTTAAATGCTGTTTACCAGTCTGTCAATCAAACAATTCAATCGGAAGGTTGCTGACCAGCTTCAGTGTCCACCTTGAAAGAGAGGCAGGTATGCATACTAATCATAATGCAATTCTGTATGCCAATTTTTAAACGTCAGCTAGAGAGCAAGACTAGGAAACCTTATTATTCATATTTATTAACCAAGCATTTTGATAGATTCTGAACATAGGTGGTTAAGAGGGGAAATAAGTCACTCCAAATGTTAAATCTTCTTTTAACTAATTCTTCCTGAGCATTAACTTAGGAATGGTAAGCACTATGTGAGTACTTAGTATGCATCCGACATTGTTCTAAGTAGTTGACATGTATTAGTTCATTTAATCCCCACAGTAGACCCCATGAGATAATATGGTCGTTTCAGAAATGAGAAAGATGGGGAACAGAGAGCTCATGTAACTTGTTCAAGATCATCCAAATAAGTAATGGAACTAGGGTTTGAATACGTAAGTCTCCATCAGAGCTTGTAACACTTCTTATCCTACACTGAAGTTCTCTAATTGCATTCAGTGCTACTCAGATATAAGATGATCACTTGCCTTTAATAAGTAGCTTTAAAAAGTTTATGGAGTGGATAAATGAACAAATGTCTCTAAGGAACTTGCAATCTTATTGAGAGGATATTATACACACACACATACTGCCTCTTAAGTTTATGTCACACTTCATCTCTAAGTTTACAAGTTCCTGAAAGGTTATTTGCATATGTATGATTAAGTGCCACCACACAGACAATACAGAGTAAATGATAAGTCAGGATTTAATCTTGTATTTGATACTGACTTCACGCTCCCTTTTATATTCCTCCCCTCATCCAATCCACCAGGAAATCCAATTGGCTCTTCCTTCAAAATATATCAGAATCCAAATTCTCCTAACCACCTCCACTTCTCCATTTTTGGTATGAGCCACCTTGATTACAGTGATGGCTGCTGAGCTAAGCCCACTGTTTCCACCCTTGTCCCCTGAAGCGTATGCTCAGCTGGCAACTGGACTGGTTCTAAAATAAGTTAAAACCCTTTGTTCCTCAATTCAAAATCGTCCCAAGGCCCCATTTTAAATGGAGTGAAAGCCTACCTAGCCTGCCAGCATCCTGTGTGTCAGTTCCCAGCCATGGCTCCAACCTATGCCCCACTACTGTCCTCCTTGCTCATCAGACCCTACCACGCTGGCCTCCCTGGTCTGCTTTACACACATCACAAGCTCTTCAGCTTCAGAGTCTTCGCAGTGGTTGTTTGTTCTACCCCGAATATTTTCCCCTGGCTGTGTGAATGCCTAACTCTGTCTTTGCTCAAATGTCATCTTTTTAATGGGGCCTCACCTACTGTAGTTGAAACCATATGACCCACCTTCATTCCAGCACTCCTAATTCCTTAACCTTCTATATTTTTGTTCCACAGCACTGACTACCACTTAGCAGATCATATGATTTCCTCTCTTTTGAATGTTTACTGCCTGTTTCTAACATCATCTAACTTTGAGAACAAAGAATAAGGCCTTTGTTCACTGTTATACCCTAAACAATAGTTCCTGGTTATAGAAGAACCCAGCTAATACATTAAGAGAAGGGAAAAAAACACTGAATAACACCAGGTTACAAAGACTTCACAGAGGAGCAGAGATGAGGAATCAGTGCCTGTGTCGTGCCTACCAAGGAGTGGACATGCTTCCCGGCAGAAGCAGAGAGCTTTTGCTGAGCAACGTCTGGGGGTGAGGGGAGGCGACAGAGAGGCAGACTGGAGCAACACAGATGGGTTTTAAAACACTAAGATTACCGATAACATGCAGTGAGAGGGAACACCCAATGATTCTGAGCAAAGAAATATATTAAAATTATATTTTAGTCTGGGAACTATTTATAAGGCAGCCCATGAGGGAAAATTTTTGCATTCCCTAGTATGGTGCTTTGCACACAATAGGACTCAAGTATTTATTTATCTGAATCAAACTGAGTAAGATAGGAGATAAGAACTCCTAGTTAGGAGACTGCAACAGTCTAGGCCTGAAATAATAGCTTGCATTAAGGAGATATGAAAAGAAGGGAAGTTTTAAAAGAAATCATGCTACAAACAGGATATTTGAGATGAGAGTACCAGAATGAAAGAGGATTTCAAGAGTGAGCCTGAATTACTATAAAAATGAAGATAAAGTAAAAGCAGAGCAAGGCAGGAGAGGATCTTTCTGGAGAAGACACTGCGTTCTGTTTTAGAGGAATAGGTGCACTGTCCTGGAGAGAGCCCTAAACTGGAAGAGAAATCTTGATGTTCCAGCGCCACAACTGTGTGAAATTCTTCAAATCCCTTAACCTCTGTAATGAAAGGGTTTTTGTTTTTTTCCATGTAAAATAAAGACAAGATAAAATTCATTAGGTTGCTCTGAGGATTCACTAGGAATATCCATGGAAGTGCTTGCATACTTGTTTGGGCATTACATGCAGAGGTTGATATAAAGTGAAATACGAGTAGAAACGTCAAATAGTTTGAAAATATAAAACTAAAAGTTTCAAAAGAGGTATGGCTTGAGATAAGATTCATCCACTTCTATGCGATGCCTACAGTATAAGGAAAGATTGAATTTCTAAGGGAGATGGAATTGCCCCCATGCTGAAGATTACACAGATTTACACTCAAAGGACACTGACTATTGCATTCCTAAATGACTACTGTTCAAATATCACAAACTTCCATCCTCTCTAGGTATGGCTTTAAGTTTCTTGGAGTCTTATTCTTTTGCAGAAATAGATTTCAGTAGACCATCCTTGGACAGTAGGGGGATGTTTTCCTTAGGTAAAGTATCATCGTGCTCCAAGGGATCAAGTCATCCAGTTAAAAAGGAAGAAACTAACTGATGAGCCAGACAGGCCTGATCTGGCCTCCTATAGTTAGCAGATTGCTCCTTGTTAGCTGTGTGAATGAGCAACTTACCAAACCTCTCTGAGCCTCTATTGTCTTGGCTGCAAAATCAGAATAATATTACCTACTTCAAATATGGTTGCTTGGGTCACTTACAATAATGCTTCAGGACCACAGAACACTATATTTGGAGCATGTGATTTCCTTTCCTTCTGATTTCGGCCTTATAAGTTACCACAACCTGTGTATTATTGTCCATGAAAAACCAGCTAACACCGAAGCAGGAATGGTGAAACTCAGACATAACTTCACAGTCAAGAGTTAAAGCTTCCGTTGTTCCAGAAGGATCAACTTAACCTCACAATGAAAGGCTTTGGCATCCGTGAGTGTTTCCTTTTGATGGCAGAATAAATGCAGCTGTATTCATTCTGCTGTCTCTATCTCAGAGCCTGGCATTCTGAGGACACACTGTACCACAGCAAACATTTTTGTCCTGCAAATTTCTCTTGAACAGACCTAATAAAGGTATTTGTGCTACAAGTGAACCAAACTTGCCACCAGATCCCTGTAAAACTATGCTACTTAAAATCTGCTGGCCCATAATTTTAGTTTTCTAGTCTCTTCCCTGAGGCATTTCCCAAGTACCATGATAAATCTTTACAAACCAAAAAACTCAGCATTCTTTATTCCTACCAGCCTCATATAAATTGTTACTAGCTCTAGGCAAGCAGCATTCAGAAAAGAGGGTAAACAGTCTTACTACCAAATGAATTTATTGATCATGAATTTTATAAGAGCTCAGGAATATCCCCTACTCTGTATCCTCATCCCTATTGGATGTGTCTCCAAACATCTCCTTTTTAAAGGTGGTAACATGACTACCACTGCTTGCACTGATGCTAATTCAAGACTTAGAACACCTGATGAATTTCCCCAGGGCATGAGAGAGCTGCTACTTCTTATTTTCCCCTTGTAAGCCAACAGGCAGTAAAGCAGTCCCTGGAAAAGCTCGCTGCTTCCCCTGGAAGTGAGCAAAGATCCCCCTGCAATTATTGTAAAATGCATTCTTCACCAGGAGATCCAGATGGTGCCTAAAGCACACAGGACAGGAGGCTTTGTGCCTGAGAGCGCCATGCTAACTCGATTTCACTCTTAAAACAGTTTCCTTAGTGAAGATGAAGAGAGGAAGCAAAGAGAAGAATCATCAAAAAGATCTTATACCTCCCCGTTTCAAGGCCAAGGCATGCAGTTGGCTGTCACTCACTAGGAGCACCCCTAACAGGCAATAGTCAGGAAAATGACGCTGTTATGAAATCTTATAGTGGTTGAGATGTGAGTAATGAGAATTGCTAGGAAGAGAAATAGGCCTCTCCTCATTGGTCACATGTGAGAACAAGCAAAGAGTGTGGCCCAGGGATACTTTATAACTAGGCTGAGGGAGGGAAAGAGAAATTAGGTTTTAAATGAGATGCAGTGGTGGTCTTTTTAATCACATAAATCTCAAGCACCCAATTCCAAATAATTCTCAAACTCATATGAATCAGAAGGTCTTGAATTTACCAATGCAAAGTCACCCAAGAATGCTTTCACTACACATCGGTCTTTAAACCAAAATCCTCCAAGGACCCAGCCCTCTCTCTGCTTTACAAACTAGACTCAATGCTCAACACAGTAAATAGAATTCTTTGTAAGAAACCTAGAGAATGATGCAGCACACGTGGGACATAAGAGAATGAGTTTGGAAAACAATCTGAAGCAACCAGAACATTCCATCTAATCACCCAACAGTTGCTCTTCATACATGTACATTTTCTGGTCTAGAAAAACCATATGTGTCTTCAACCCACCATATATTTCTCACCACTAGCTTCATTCTGTAACTTGAAAAATTATTTTCACATTTAAATATGCACTATCTCTAGATAAAAATAAATATTGAGGTGTTATGGATTTTTCTTCTGAAAATTTTATCACTACTGAGTACATCACTAGTTCTTGCTAGAGGAATTTAAATACAAACAAAGGAATTTAAATTCTCCAACAAAAACAAGTGATAAAAATGCAGAAAGTAGATACAAACTATACTGGGAGAAAAAAGGTCACATCAGAATGGAAATCTCTGCAGATCATGATTTCTAAATAGAAGCTAATCATATAGCTTTCAGCTTCCTTCAAATAAGTTGCTCATAAACAGGTGAGAACACTTGGTCCCAGAAGTTTCCCAGCTGAGGCATTTGTGGATGGATTCACAAGCAAATACCTATATATGGATATACATCCATAAAAAGTGATATGCATATAAATACACACAATTATATAGAAGACAACAAAGATGCCAAATTGCTAACAATGGCTATTTACGGGTGAGACAATTACAAATGACATTGATTTTTTTTCTTTATGCTTACCTGCATTTTCTAAATGTTCCAAAAGGAAAATGTATTGCCTCTCTATTCAAAAAGAGCTATTCCAAGAGAACAGCATAAAATGTCATGAGGTAACTAATCTAGGAATCCCCCATTCACCAACCCAGACTCCTGACATTGGGTCTAGCAAAAGGAAATTCTAAGAATATCCCCTCAACACAAGTTGAAGGTCCACCAGAGACTGGTGGCTCCAACGTAACATAAATTCAAAGCCATTTACTGAGTAGAGGACAGGGAATTCCCTGAATCTACACAAAAATACCTGGAAATAAAATTTCTGAGTAGGGTAAAGTCAAAACCATATCTGACCCCTTTTGTTGGGACTATTAGGGAAGGTATAGTAATTATTATTCTTATTACAACAGAGGTCCTAATGCATGTTTTTCTTATTGTAAACATACTGCTCACAATTTTTATAAGTGGAATTTCTATATTATTTTATGTATTTTTCATAAGGAATATATTTTCTCCAATTTTTAAAAATTATAAATTTTTCTAGTGTATGCAATGAATTTTAACAGATCCTGAATATTCACTAAACAATGATCTTATAATGTAATACTGTACTTTTCTATGAAAATGAAACCTCTCATTTATATTACATAAAACATAATAATAACAAATATACATACAATTCAGAGTGTGTCCCTTTTGGAACTTTAAGTTCTTCAACATTTCCATAGTCATAATAGCTAATCTTGCTGGAGGTTCAATGCTTATTATTTCCATTTTGCAGATAAGAGCTCTATGAGGTCAACATTTGTATCCTAAGTTAGATGAGTAACAAAGTAGTACTTGTTTAGTGAATACTTACTATGTAAGTAAACACCACTTAACTGTTTTTGTGATTTACACCTCTCTGAAGTCAGAGAGCCTGAGGTCAGCATACTTTCTCTCTAAATGGCCAGATCATAATTGTTTGAGGCTTTGTGGGTCATATGGTCTCTGTCACCATGTCTCAGTTATGCCCTTATAGCAGGAAAGGGGTCATAGACAATATATAGATGAATGGATGTGGCCATGTTCCAATAAAATTTTATATACAAAAATGGGCAGGGGGAAGGTGGGAGTAGTTTAGGCTAGTGGGCCATAATTTGGTGATGCTAATCCAAATTCCTCCACATCCTTCACCTTGAGCTTCTTCAGACCTGTAATCTTCACTTATTTGTAAAATGGTGGTAATAAGCATATTTAATGCATAAATTTATTGTAAGGATTTTTCAAAAATGTATGTTAAGCCATTAGCCCACTGCTTGACATCAGCATCTGGTTAAAGATCAGTAATGTTAGCTATTATCATCATCTTAATCATCACATTGACCCTCCAAATTATGATACTGTTATTTTACCCCTGCTTTATAGATAAGCAAACAGAAGCTTAAAGAGTTAAGTAACTTTGTCACCGTCCCACATGTAATAGATAATAGTGGGGCTAGGATCAAAGCCACATTCACTTCCAGGAGGTTTAACCACCTCTAGCAATGATTAAATACTATTGCATGGACTTGTGGATCTCTTAAAATAGGCTGCTCAAAGAATAAAGCATAAATTCTTCTGCTCTAATGTATAAACTAAGTCCAAAAGATTCACTAATGACACATTTATAAACTCAACATATAGAACAAGCTGTTCTTAAGGTAAGGAAATTTTATTAAAAAAAATCACAGTTTATGTGTAACCATAAGTTTGCTGTATTATTTTTAAAGTCTGGGCATAGGCATATTATTACCTCTGCCCCCCTGAAACGACCTGTTACGAATTCTAAACACTGTAGTTCAACAGAATGCCTACAAAAGGTTCATTGTAGCATTATTCCTCTCACCTTGACCTTTACTTTCTGTTCTCAAGTTCCTAGCGTGCGCTCATACATACTGCAGGTGTGTCGCTAACCAATTATTTTTTAAAATCTAGGTAGTCACTTCTCTCATAATGAAAATATACACTTCGGTGAAGCCAATTAATATTCCTTCATTCTAAATCATGCTGCCTGTGCCTATCCATTTTCACTCTCTGGCATTCGTTTATCTTGAGTTACAAGTGGTCTGTGAGGAGAAAGGCAGATGTGGAGCACCTCAAACTAGGAGAAGCAATGAATTTGCAGGCAGACCCTGAAATGGATTTCACATTGGGAGAGTCCCTCCAAGATATTCATCAATCAAAAGCAACTTCAAATTAACAAACAGCACAATTTCATACTCTTCCTTGCAAAGCACACTAAATGAGTTGTGAGCCAGAGAGAAGCAGCAATGGTCTACTCCCACAGAGGGTTCCTGCCTAGCCTCCAGGGCAACCTGCCCACAGAGTAACTAACCTACCTGCAGGGTAATTCTTTTCTATCACGCAATCCTTGTCACACTCTTCCTCTCCTAAAACACTCCTACAGGGGCTGTCACAGGACGGCAGTCCTCCCAGACCAGATGCCTTTGCTCTCCTTTCCTCTCCAGCCTTACTTCTTATCACCCTTCCCCAGCCCTTGGCTTCTGCCTGTGCCACACCACCAATTTGCTACACCAGAAATGCCTTTTAGCTCAAGCACCTCCCCCACCATGAAGATGCTAGAGTCCACCTTGACTATTAAATGACCCTTTGTGGTGCCACTTCCATGGTTGGCACTTATCTCTCATGCAGAATGCCTATGACTTGTTGATATCTTAGTTTTGTGGCTTCTGGAGAGTAGAGGTTGTCAGTCACCTCTGAAAAAGTCAGTGTAGAACAGTCCATGTAGACTAGCACCTGACCGGGGGTGATGATTAAAATGTATTGGTTAAATGAATACATTAGCTCATTTTTAAGCTAGTGTGGAACACGCCCTGAATAATACACTTTCATGCCATCCACATTACCAAAATATGCCACTTCAAGTCATTCACAGGCAAAATCATTGGTATGATGCTAAAATTAACTGGGAGAAACCACCAGAAACCATGCTGAGGTCTGAAAGGCATGATGTGGAAATTAGAATTCATTTGGATATTAAATGGCTTGAAGCAGTTCTTACGACAAAGTTCAATGTCTGTTTAACATGCAGATTTTATTAGGGCTCTTTATGAAGTTCCTCGTATATTTCTAATTCTTTTCTCTATTCTTTGTTATTTACTGATAGAAACAAAACTGGCATAAATTATTCTAATGGGGGGGGGACACGACTGTATAATGGCAATCAATCGATCAGGTTGCACAACCAGCAGAAGAGTTCACTTACGCTGGAGCCTCCTTGACCGTCCCTGCTGCTCTCCTTCCGCGTAGGTGACCATCTTCCCCCCAGCAGACTGCCTGACAAGGCGCCTGTCTTGTTCTTTTTAATTAGGAGAACACGTGAAAGTAGCACTCTGGCACTCCACAGCTGATAACGACTGGCGATTTCCTTCCTCCTTCACTCATCCACCTCTTCTCTTCCCTGGACCTTGTTCCTTCCCTCTTTTGAGTTTGAATCTTCCCATTTCCAAACTCATACCTCCTGGCCAAGACCAGCCTTAACACTGTTCTGAATAGAACACCTACATTCTGCATTTGTTATTTTTGGGGCCGGAAGCAACTTTACTTCTCCGTCCCCTCATTCCTCTGAGCCCTATCATGACGTCTGAAATCATTCTCTTGAAGAAGACTCCCTTTTTGCATTCGTTCACCTGGACTTGCTTATCATTAAAATGCAAATAGTCCTGAAAAGAGTACATGATCAGTTAACAACACCTGAAGGCACAAAAAAAAAAAAAAAAACGCTGCTGCGGATGAGGCCCAGGTTTGAAACACTAACCAGGGATCCAGGTGGAATGAATTTCACAAAGGAAAAGGGACGTGAAATGCAGAATACATCTAACCAAAGACAAACCTTACAATTTTGCCATTAGCCTCTTCTCCTTTAGGTGACAACTGTCTGAGTTAATCACAAACACCTTCTCAATTAAGACTTCTCAATCTAGGTTGCACTTTGAGAGCAGGGACCCTATATTGAACCCCTTTGTTTAAAACAGATACTGCAGTGCCAACTGCAATGGCAGAGCACATGCTCAATAAATGTTAGCCAAGTTAGTAAACGAAGTTCCAGTCTCCTCAGACTCAGTCTTTTCTGAATACTGGTGAAATGACTGTTCTTCAACACAGTCTAAGGCCACCCCACTCTTCCTCACACCCTTCTATAGTAGTCTCCAACTGTATGGCTGAATTGCAACTTAAATTTTGAGGCTATAAATGCCTTACGGCGCAGTTGACTCTTTCCTACCTGATTATCTTTCCTCACTATCAAACATCCCTAACACAGGTGATTTTCTATGAATGTATTACTACCATTTCGTGTCCATGTTTCCTTCCCTCTAATTCACCAAATATTTGCCTTCCTTCAAAAAAGTTCAAAGTTATTATGGAGGGAGGTATCTTTTATCCTTTTTCAGACTAAGCTGCTTTCATTTTTACATTTGAAAATAGAAAAAAAATAAGATTGCCAATTGTTTTAATTTGAAAAGAACTTTAGCATCTCCCAATCAAATCCACTACTTTACAGGTGAGTCCACCAAAATGCAGAGATAGTATTGTGAATCTAAAAGTTTTAGTACTTAAGATGCCTGCTTAACATAAAATAAAATTTACAAAATATTTACCTTATGATTAGTATTTTTAAAACACCATATTCTTAACCTTTGCCAAAAATCTTAATATTGTCAATTAAAATTTGAAGTTTTAAGTTGGAAGGATCCTAAGCACCTAAAATGTTAGTGTAACTATTACCATTATTTTGAAATAAAATTATAGACCTTTTGAAATAATCACTGGTGTTATATTCCTGTTTTAAATATTATTGAAACAATTGCCTAATCATTTTAATTTCCAATAAAATCTAAATGTAACATATAAAATGTTATTAAATAAGATAATTCACAATAATTATAAAACCATACAATTACAGTTGGAAGGAATATGAGCAATGGCATGCTGGTAAATGTTCAACAACCAGTTGGGGATGAGAGGGTACCTGATTTGCAGCATTTTCCAATTTCCATGGTGCAAACACTTTCCCAATTTCAAGTTACTAACATGAGGTCACCAATCATGGAGTGAAAAAGAGGTGCATACAATTGGCTCTCACAAACCCATCCAAGTTGGCTCCAGCACATCACTGGATGTGAGAGACCAAATGGTTGTAGCCTCTTCATTCCTGAACTCTTTCCATAATACTGACCATTTCTTTCTTTACAATCCACTGTGCCCTGAACACATATATACATATGTGAATAACATAACACCTATATGTATTTATATATATATATATATATATGTTAACCTACTCAACTCTATTACAGTGGCTTTCATTCATTTTTTGGATGTGAAACACAGTAGAAACACATCTTACCTTATGACTCACCCAGTGTACACATCTATGTGCAGCTGTATGTACTTATACACAAACAGATAAAACTAAAACAGAAGCCTCACAAAATAAAACACACTCTAAGTGCAGTGCTTTAAGATTTTCTATAATTTTCCACTTCGTTTAAAATTCTGATTTTAATCCTCTAACTTGGATTCATATTTCACTATTTGGGTAACCCAGAATTTGAAAAACACTGCTGTAATAGACTATAAGCTCAATGAAGCTAGGCATATATAGCATGTGTCTATATCTAGTAATAATTATTGGGGCCTAAGGAGATTAAGTAACTTGTACAAAGATGTGACTGCTATCATTGACAAAGGATTCCTCCATGCAAGTGATAATTCATGACACAGAATCAGGATATTTATGGCTTGCCACTGAAAGCCAGAGGAACTTCTAAGACAGTCACCCTCCCTCACCAGAAATTGATGTAGAAGTTTTTAAAAAATTGCACTGACTCCCATCATTGATGAAAGTTTAGCCCTTTACCCGCTGTGGCACCACTACCCTTACTGTCTGCCTAGGAAAACTGGATCTGAGTGATTACCATCTCCTATTCTTAATAATATTCACCCCTCAAGGGTATTAAAAAAATACCCATGTTTTTTATAAAATATCTTCAATCTTATATGGAAAGGAGCTATATACATGCTGATTAGGTGTATAGAATAAACACATTTTCTGTATAATAACATTAACACAAGCTTTCTAATAATCAGAAGCCAAAGACTTAAGAGAAAATACTCAGGAAAGTAAAATCTGAATCCTTTTCTCTTCGGTGTGCTTATATACCGCCTGCTTTTTTATAGGTGCTATTAAATGTACACTATAGTTTCAAGACAATTCAAATAAGCATCTTCACTAAAATACACAACACCATTAATCATCTCAGTGACAGTGCTCCAATTTAACATCTTGGGGATTTCCTCCCCTTCTTCATCATTTATTTGCCAATATTTCCTTGTTATGAATATCCCCCTAGTGACTTTCCCTGGCAGTCACAGCTGTGCTGCCTACTGTGTCTACCTTGACTACAAATAACACCAATTTTTTAAAAAGCAAGCCCTTGAGATGATTCCTACAGTTAGAAGAGAAACCTCAGTATGGGCCACGTTCCTCATGGCCCCAGCCAGGCTCCTGACTTTAAATTGAAAAAACCTCAGCCTCTCAGTAGATGGTAATTTCAGACATATGAAACTGACTTAATTACAAATGAACAACAGTTGACTGTTGATCTCCAATTATTTGAATGGTCAACAACCAAAAGCTGCTTTAATATGGTCCTTAAAGGACCTTCTTATACAACAAAAAGCTTCATCAAAGTATCCATGAATCACAACAAAGCCACAAAATCACTGACAAATTACAGAAACCTGGCCACCAAGAGCCACAAATGGCTCAGAAATAACAAAGAATTTTTTAAATAATCAGAAAAAATTGCATTATAATTACACCAATTCTGACGAAGAGAAAAACACTATCTAGGCAAAGGAATATAAAGAAATAAAGCCAGAGATAAATATGTAAGCATAGAAAAGATACAGTGATACAGTCAGCTAAACCATGCTAGGCAGGGAACAGCCCCAGCTCCACCCAGTACCCATCTTGCATCCATTATAGGGAGCAGCCTTCAGAGCCACCAGAATTTCCCGATAATTTTTTAAATGGAAACCATGAAAGAAAATGCTCTACAACCAACTGGAGGAGTAAATGAAAGTAGAACTCACCAGCTTGTATTCAGAAAGAATTTTTAAGGAAAAAGGGGCACTTTTTTCAATAATGGCATTCTACTGCAAAAAAAAGTTCAAAGGATGAAGACAAAAATAAACCAAAGTATATTTGCAAAGTTTTTAATATATCTAGAAAGACTAATGCTTTCAGTGGAATTATGTTTGTTACTTTACATTTTCTATAGGGGAATTTAATTAAAGGCTAATGTTGCTTTCATCAATATTCCATAACTTATCTGGAAAGCACAAATTTCTGTCCTCTTTTGGAAGATT
>VSMD01003219.1:27500-83457 GCA_008750895.1 Mirza zaza
TTTAAGACTTTCACTGTGATGCTTCAATAATTGTAGATAAGCTATGTTCCTAATAGACTTTTGTTTCATGATAATCTATCATCTCCAATGGTGATTTCATTAATATAACATTTATCAAAATACATTTTCCCAGTAAACGAATTTTTTTGTCATTAGCAATAATGTGTTAACTTCTAGGCCCTCCCATTTACAAGGAGGGGAGAGTGAAGTCACAGCAAAACAGATCAGGAGCCGGGGCAGAAGATGAGCCACTGAGGGCACAAGATCCTCCAGAGGAAAGACCCAGGGCTGATTGCTGCGCTTCAAACATTTGAAACGTGGTCTTGGAGGAGATACCTATCTTTTATGAGCCCACAGAGAGGACTTGGGTCCAACTCGTTGAAGACATAATAAGACAGATTCCAGCTTAAAATAAAGAAAAATTCCTAATGGCCAAATCTAGTCGGGGATGAAATGAGCGAGTTCCCTGTCACTGGAGTGATTCAAACCAGTTTGAACACCCACTTGACCAGGTTCCAGAACAGAGGGACTCAGCACCAAACTGCTGTTTGGAAGAGCTGACTTTTAACAAGACCTAAGAGTCTGTTTCCAATTAGACTTTTACCCCTAGATTGTAACATACCTACAGAACTCCCTCAGCACTAAACAGAGTATTCCTGCAGTTCCTATTAATTATGGAAAGCTAACAAGATTTACATGATAATAAACCTTAAGGTTAAAACAAACATAAAACCTAAGAAGGTAACTTGGAATGTATTCCTGCAATTATACTCCAGTCAATCAGATACAACAGAAGTTACTAGAAGGGCCTCTCTTTCTATTCCTCTGTCTTCTTACCTCCCTGATGTTTGGGGGTCCCAGCATTGGTTCATTTGCTGGGAGATATGTCTAGGGCATGCTGAGGAGCCCAAGCTTTGAAACCAGACAGACATCAATGCAGATTGGAGCTCTGCCACATACTAGCTGTGTGACAGTGAGAAGGGGACACTGTCTCTCTGAACCTGTAGTGACAATGATAAACGTTACTTCCTGCAGATTAGAGATGATGATATAAAAGCACTTATCACAGTATCTGGAACAACATAAAGAGCTGTAACCATCATAATTATTAATTCATTAATTCAACAAACATTTACTGAGAGTTATCTATGTTAGTCATGGTGCAGGTGTAACAAGGAGTGCTGGCTAAACTCCACAGTTGTAGATCCATGAAGCCCACAGACACCACTGCTAAACTAGAATGATAAATTGTAATTTCAGTGGATATGGAAGATTTCTAATCACAGAAAAGGGACCGCAAGACTAGCTTTGATCTATATTTTTTAAGTCCTGTAAAAGAAGATCAGTTCCTTGAAAGGAGCTGAAATCCCTCCATCAAAAGTTTCCCTTCCCAACTATGTACACATGCATCATTTTCCTTCATGCTGGATGTTATGTGCACTCTTGGCAAATGAGAGCAAGAGTGCGAGCCTGTACTTGGAACTTTCATCCGGTAAGTGTTAAAACACCATATGGAAAAACCTCTTAGCCACCGAGAGTTCTCAGTCCCATTCTGAGATGAATGCGCTCAGCAAAACAGGCTATTTACCATTGTGAACTCTCTTTCTCCATTAATTTTGAGTTCTGGGAAATAGTTCTGAAACATAATGGAGATGAAATTATGTCAGTGCCACACCTGGAACTTGACAAAGAAACAAAAGACATTAAAATGCAAGTTCTACATGGCTTGAGGCACTGTCCTGTTAATGGTGGTGGAAGGGCGGGGAGAGATCGGCAGAGGAATAGGGATTGGTGGGATTCCTCCCAAGGTCAGAGCAGCTCAGGAGGCTGAACCAAAAACTGCAGGAACAATGGCTGGGAAGAAAGCTCTGCCTGAAGGCACCGCGTGACTTCAGGGATATGAAGAGAAGAGAAGGGAAGAACAATTTCCAATGTAAGTTAAACCCCAACACTAAAAGAATTATGTGGGTACATATTATGTTAGGATGACCAGTTTTCAAGCAAAGATAACTTACATTTTTATAATACCTGACAGCCTTCAAAATGATCTGCATGGTAGCCATGCACTTTTATTAATATTTTAGTTTTTAAATAAAGAAACTAAGATAGCATTTAAGCCACACAATTGACAAATGAATAGAGTCTAGTTTCCAGATCAGCTTTTGTGATCCCAAGTCCAGACTTCTTTCTCCAAACAGCCAACTCTCTGAAAAGGACTATTCATTCTCACAGAAAATTCTGCTATAAGAACAATCCACTTGCAATGCAAATAATCATCCCTAAATTATCTATTCATCCCTAAATTATCATACTTCATAATCTTTTTTTTTTTTTTTCCATTAAAGCAGAGAACCCAGGGCCAGGCATGGCGGCGCATGCCTATAATGCTAGCTCCCTGGAAGGATTACTTGAGCTCAGGAGATTGAGACCAGCCTGAGCAAGAGCCAGACCCCATCTCTATTAAAAATAGAAAAAAAATCAGGCAGGCATGGTCCCACATGCCTGTAGTCCCAGCTACTTGGGAAGCTGAGGCAGGAGGATCACTTGAGCCAGGAGTTTGAGGTTACAGTGAGCTATGATGATGTCACTGCACTCTAGCTGGGGCAACAGAGCAAGACTCTGTCTCAAAAAAAAAAAAAAAAAAAATAATCAGAGTGCCCTATAGAGTGAATCCCAGAGCTAGAAGAAAAACCTAGCACAAACTGTCCTTTCATTGAAGAAACTGAAACTCAGGAAGGTCAAGAGGCATGCAGATTGCACCCAAAGAAATAGTAACAGAGCTGAAAAGTTCCAGGGCAACATCCTTTAGATTTACACTACCAAAAACTCAAGAAAACCGATAACTTATCAACACCTAAGTGGTCATATAGGAATAACATTTATCGGGTGTTGGGCAGATGGTGGGGGAGGAGGGGATGGGTATATACATACATAATGAGTGTGATGGGCACCGTCTGGGGGATGGTCACGCTTGAAGCTCTGACTCGAGGGGGGGGGGAACAAGGGCAATATAGGTAACCTTAACATTTGTACCCCCATATATGCTGAAATAATAAAAAAAGAAACCTCAGCATTCATGTTGGGCGATTTTCCTGATCACCCTCTACTGAGGGTCTGTCTACATTCTTCAATATCTGTTTTGAAATGGTTCGAGACTTGTGTTCCTATCTACCAATATTTCTTTCTGCTTTTTACCTTATTTTGAGAATAATCATGTGTTCAAATGTCATTAGAAACAGGTGCAAATCATTAAACAGTTCCAAACATATACATTAAGATTCACCCACATTCTATTCCCTGATATTAGGCCCTCTGGTCACCATCTGATTTCTTTACAACTCTGGTCCTGAGTACAAAAGGACAGCAGCAGGCACTGTGGGGATATGGGTTTCAGGGGGGTGTGCATCCATTCCAATTATCTTATCGGTTACTAACCCACTTTATCATTGCTGATTAACCTTGCATACGCTTGAAGAAATATTTTAGGCAATGAAATTGCTTGGATTATTAAAACTACAAAAGTATCAATGGAATCTACACCTGTCCCTAATAGTTACTTAAGGATTATTTTAACTAATAACCTACTGGGATAATTTTAAACTTTTGGCTCCAAATTTTATCTATGTGCTAATGACTCCCAATCCTCTACCCTCAGCTCTCATCTTAATCTCAAACCCAAGGCCTGTATATTGATCCATCTATTAGACATGTCTACTCGGAACTTCCACACGATGTTTTAACAAGGGAACCCACCACCTTTTCTCCCCAACTGGCTCTTATATCTCCTGTTGGAATTATGTCAGAGATCAGCCTCACACCTTCTCCCAACATTACATCCAGAACTGGCCCTTGAGTCTCCCCTCCTCTCATCCTCCCTGGCAAGCAGTCACCAAGCCCTTTTGCGTTTCTTCATTCACGGTGCCCCATTCTCAGCTGAGGTAGATGACCTCATCTGGATCACTATGATATTGTCCTCCAAGTTCTCGTGATTGAGACTCACCTCCCTGAACTCCATCAGTTACACCCTGTCAGACATGGGTTTTTAAATGCAAGTCTGATTAGATACATCACTATCCTGAAGATTCTCCCCAGAACCACAGCTTGGCATACAAGACTTATCTCGACCTGGCCCGTCTGCCTCTGCAGCTTCACCCATCACCATTTCCCATACCTACACTTTGCGCATCACTAACCCACATCACCTGCAGCGTCCATGCCATACATGCCTGCATGCCTTTGAACATGCCATTTTCTCTCCTACAATAGAGTACGAGAATCTCACTTCCCTGGCTGACCTGCAAGTACCTTCTCAGGACTGGTTTGGCCCACGACTTTTAGTTAACCAACCTCAGAAATAAGAGCACATCTTTTATCTGCTACAAATTTCTCTCTAGTAAAGCCTTTGTGTTTTGTTTTATTATTGTTAAAGTGTGAACTCTAGTTGAAAATATGCTTCACATTTTAGAATTTCAATTCTAAAAACTGTTGTAAAAGCATCAAGGCCAGTTGGTATGTACAGGGACGTGGTTCTGTGCTGGTATCATTATAGTGCAGATGCTCTACATCTAAAACCACCTCAGAAAAGGCTCAGGAGAGGATTGAAGCAAACCATGCTTACAGGCTATGAACATCCATCCCAATTCAGCCCAGTTTCCCTCTTGTTTAGTCTGAAGATTCTGGAAATAAATGTACCTTCCCTATAAGGCAATTACTCTAACCATTTTCTACACAGTCTTAAGACCTAATTAGAGGCTGATTGTTAAGTCTTATCCCAAACTATTTTTAGCTGACAAAAATACGATCAACTCAAATAATAACTCATCCTATGACTCTTCTCTGCAGCCCTCTTGCCCTAGTGAACTAAGCTTAACAGTTCTCCTGACTAGGACAAAAATGAAAACCTGAGAGTAAAGTGGACCAGGCTCAACTGTGCAAGATGTCAGCACAACCTAAGGCAACAGTATATATCCTACCATTAGCAGGAATATTTGTCTGCTATCTGACTTGATTAAGACGCACATGGTAGACTTTTGGCCACTATTTAACTGAATTAAATAAATTTGTGATAGTAACCAAAAATAAAATAAGAAATGTAAAGGCATCTGAAAAAAACTAAAATACAGGAAAACACTTCACAGCAGGTCACAACTTAGAGTTTAAGATTAAAAAGGCGGGGGGGGGGGGGGGCTACAAAACAGTAAGATTATGCCAGCACATCTGAGAAGTGAAGACACACATGGAAAAAAGCAATTTTCAATGTCCTTTTCCTAATTCAGGTTGGCATATGGGGTCCTGGGTGATCTGGCCTCTGTTTCCTGACAGCTATAATAAGAGAGCTGTGACTAGATCCCCACCTGCCTTGCAGCTGGGTGTAGCCATATGACGATATCTGCAACAACAGAAGGAGAAAGAAGTGACGAACACCACTTCCAGGTCTGGGTCTTAAAATATTGGGTATGTTCTCCTCCACACCTTTTCTTTCCCTGGAGCTGTATCAAAGTAACTACAATCCAGCCTTGACCACACAGACAAGAAAAATGCTGATGGTAAAGCAACAGAAGAGAAAGTCCCTGAATGTACCTATGGAACAGAGCCACCCCTTCAACTGGGCCACTCATCTGAGGCTGTTAAATGAAAGAGAGATAAACTCCAAAATTCTTTTAGCTAGTCTATTTTACAGTCTCTTTGTTACAACCTCTTAGCTTTTACCAGACTATACACCTATCCAACTTTTTCCACTCATCCTCATCCTTCGAACAACTAGCTCTTCTATGGTGTCATTCTGAGATTTCCATGGCACATCTACCCCTCTTCCAAGTCCCCATGGGCTGTTCTCAGCTCTGTTATAGCACTCACTCACCACAGTTCATTTCATTGGTTTCCTACCCATCTGCCTCCCTAACGACCTAACTCTTAGAATTCTAAAGACAGAAATTCATCACATGCTATGTCTTGCACAATGCTTGGCACAAGTCCGTGGCTTAATGAATCCTAAGTGAATAAATCAAGTTAGAAACCACACAGACTCTCCTAAATTGACTGAAAATAAACAAGAGTTGTTGCTATACACATCCATCAGCCGACACTCAACAGTAATCATGCTACATTAAGCACTGGGAGAAATGTTCAGGTCTTCCAAGGGGCATGGCCTTTCTCTTGAATAGAAATATGAGTAAAGTATAATGGTTGCCTCATCTAAAAACTATGGTTCAAATGTATAAGACTAATGAATATTGAAAAATAACAACAAAAAGGCCGGGCACAGTGGCTCACGCCTGTAATCCTAGCACTCTGGGAGGCCGAGGTGGGCAGATTGACCGAGGTCAGGAGTTTGAAAAATAACAACAATTGAGTAGAGAAAAAGAAATGGCAAAAAAATGACCTTTGATAAATTACTCTAAATTAGCAACGGTTATTTAATGTTGATCTTGTTATAAAAATTAATATGACTATTCATGGCAATGGGTTATAGTATCTTTGGCCTCCTCCACAATAAATTATCTTTTCAGTTCTTAAAATAAATGGCAAAAAGAAATAATATGAACTCTGTCTGACCTCTGGCATGATGCAAGTTATACTAATATCTGTTTGATCCAAGTATTATACTGGATTTCATTATCTATAAAAATATTGCATAAAAGTCAAATATAATAAATATATCATGTTTGCATATATGTGAAAGAAAGGAAATTATACTTGAGATAATGTGACTAAATATAATCCAGCAGAGTATTAGATGATATTCCTTTGGACATGCAAATATTTTTACCTGAATATTTTGTTTTATAGACAAATATTTAGGAAGTTTTTTTTTTAATTTCCATCAGTCTATTTTATTGTGATATAATAGAATATTTTTAAGTTTGAACTGCTCTGAGATTATTAACTGGAATTGGGCCTTTAAAATTAGTTTATGTCTCATGATTATGTACTGTGTTAACTGCTTTTTTTTCCTCCTCAAACTCCAGTAAAAGTTAACGGCCTTTGTCATGTTGCTCTTTCTGTCTTAGGAAGCGAAGTAAACAAGGAAAATCTCAAGTAATCTTGACACATGTATTCTATTCATTATAACAATTAAATTTACAGAGTTAGGCAAATGCTCTGGAGAATCCGCTTCCTCAAGTTTGATTTGGGTTGAAGCCAAAACACTTCTGCTTTGGTACTCAGGAGTATTATTTAGAAGATAAATTGCCTGATAACAAATTTTGGAAAAGGTAGAATTACCATCAAGTCTTGTTACACAACAATTCTTTGGAGGAAACATACCCTGTATTATTCAGTTTTGCTTATCATAAAAAAGGATTACTACTAAGGAGAATTTAATTGGAATAAAGTATCACTGAATTATAGTTTAGTGTAGTATTTCAATAATAAATAGACCACCTCCTTCTTCTGAAGAAAATGTTTTATTTTGAGGTTTTACTATACCACTGGTGTGTAATATATATTTAGAAATGTGTTCTTATCATAAATCTTTTAACACTAAAGTAGACTGTACCAACTAATAGGAGAGCTTCAGTATTGATCTTCCACTTCTTTTGAATGACAAAAACGGTTTCAACTTTCAGAGTGGCAATTTCTCAAAAATAAATTTGAGTGGAGGAGATTACATTCAACTAAAACTACATTATGAAGCAGCACAGCAAGGTAATATAAAGTACTTTTCTTGGGTATATTTGAGATCTGTACACATTTTCAGTTTCTTTCAAGGTCTTGATTCAACAAGATTTATTAGCACTGTCTTCTTTAAAGGAAAAAAATGGCTCTCTATAAAAGTTTGTATTTTTCTGTCTCGAGAAACCACATTTCTGTACTCAACTGTCTCAAAATAACCACTGTGAATAAAAGGCTTTTCTTAACTTGGTTAAGCTGAATTACCATTGAATTGTAGCCAAGATTTACTCTTTTCATGGAAAAACTCTTCATAGAAATAGCACACTTTCAAATTGGGACTAAAATTGAAATGCTAAAGTGTGATCAAGGATAATATTAATGCTGAGTGCAGGTTCACAATGGTTTTGTGAAGTGGCCTGTTGAAGAGTGAAGATAATGATGCATATAATTATATAGGTTGGGGAGGAGAACAAGAAATATGTCTCAACTGTATTGTTATTTTGGCAAAGGTTTTATTTTGGCAGGGGTTTTCTACATCAACTGGAATAGATAAAATTGAGTAAAGTTAATTTAATAAAAATATCACAAAATAATCTGAAAGTTCCTTATATGCCTGGTAGGTGGGCAAGTCCTCGTTGAACATATTTGTCCTCCCCGACATGAAACATATTCATGCATCCACAGGTGTTTTGAAATGCAGGATTCAACAGCTAGGATGCAAACATCTGTTTCATTACCCCTCTTTTCCTTGCCTGTGTGATTTCTAATTACTTAGGTGAGCCACCTAGTCAGTATACCCCACAGGTGAAATGAAGAAGCTTTAATACATCAGGAATTGTCCTTTATGGAAGAATAATGGGAAGCTCCCATAGTCAAAATTTTTCCAGGACATAGTACCCAAACTTTTACCTGTAAAGGATGTGGAAATATATAATAATCCATGTTTTATATGATATTTCCTCCTTTTTGGTTGATATATGGCCACAGGTATCTTGCCATTTTTTATTTATACTTTGAAAAGCACTTTTTATGTGCCCACAAGAAGAAAATATGACATATTTTGAAAAAGATTATGACAGTGTGTTGAGGGCTTTCAATTTGCTAATTCAAATGATTCAAGTTAAATCCCTCTGTGAAGAAATCATCACCACTATCTCAAAATCCCTGGGTCTTAGAAGAATGTTAGTCACACTTTGACTGTATGTCACTATATTCATAAATATCTCCCTTCATTCGCTATGAGTATATTGAGGTATACATATGTTCATGCATTTATAAATATAATTTATTTTATAAATAACTGACCTGGGGTTGTCCTGAGACAGCATATTATTTTCAATAGATATACAGAACAATGAACAAATCACTAGAGAACATTAATGTGTATCAAATTTTAAAGATATTACCTTATTTGAGCAATTTAAAACGGAATCTATGATAGTAAATCCCTACCTTTCAAGTTCTGATATTGTAAAAGATCATCCCTTCCCACCCTCCACCCCAATAAGCTCTGGAGTAGCAGACAGTTGACTCAGTTTTAGTTTCAGTTCTGCCACTTAACTAGCAGTGTAACCTTGACAAACTCACTTAACTACCCTGCGTCATGGTTTCCTATTCTAGAAATTAGGAACAGTAACAAGCCCTAGCTGCCTGACAGGGTCTTTGAGGTTAGATGCTTTCAGGAAAAAAACAAAATCACTAGAGAATCTAAGTTCTGTGCAAATATAAAGGGTTATTATTAGCGTTATAATTACCTAAGTCTGCAACTGCAAAGGATGTTATAGATAATCTCATTCACTAACCACATTTTATATGTAAGAAAAACCAAAGTGATGAGAGGTTAGAAGACTTAGGTAAAGTCACATACCTGTTAGAGGCAGGCTGGGTTAAGAATACCACTTTAGGGCTCTAACACTCCTTTCTTCCATGATTTCACTTAACTCACAGAATGTAATAAAGTCCTACATGTATTACAGCTTCCTATTATGTAGATGTGTGTGTATAGTGTTAAAGTATCACTGATGATGTAACTGCCATCCTATGGACTATTTTAAGGAGCATATATGTTCTTCCTTATTAAACAAATTTCCAGTACTAACCAAATACATACAAGAATGACTCTCTCTCTCTCTCTCAATATATATATATATGATTATTTTACAAAATCCCCAAAATCTGTTCTAATCTTTATTTCATATCAAGATAATTTGGAAAAACTCCACTCCTACCCAGCACTTCAGTCATCTCTTTGATTTATAGTCTGGCAAAGAGAAGTAAAGCAATCTAGCTAACTGCACAGTTGTTTTCCTAGTATATATAAAAATGCTTATTATTTCCTTGAAATAATAAATTCCTCCATTCAATAGCCTCCTGAAAATGGCTAAATACCATCATAAGATACTTCTATTTCCCCCAATTCGGTTACAGAGTGATCAAAAAGAGGAATTCCCACTGCAGTTACTGCCACTTCTAGTAAGTCAAAATCCTAACAGCCTAACTCTGGAATTTCATTAATAAAATCCACTTTAATTTTTTTTAAAAAGTATTTTTCAAATAGTCCTTTCTTGTGGAAGTCTTTATAATCTTGCACTCCAGATTATTTTTCTATAAGAAAAAAACAGAGCCTCACATGGAAAAAATTTAATATATCACCAAACAGAATTCCACCACGAAAATGACTGAAATGTGTAAACATACCTTATGTCTCTTTCCCCTTCTCTATCAATTCAAATGTAGCCAGAGAAATTTAAAGGCCTGATTCCCAGGCTTCAGGCCCCTGCACGCAGCCTGCACATGTACTGTGCCTGCTATTGAAAGTGTTTAATAATAGAGGGGCTTGCACTTTCATGTAATTCATAATTAGAAGACGACTACAACTGCATTATTTAAAATCAAGCCTTTGTTATCAGCACCAGTTTTAGACAGAAGCTGAGAATCATTTGTGAGCTGTGGCAGACCCAGACTGTTCAAAGCAATTGCTGTTCAGCATGAAAGCTGCAATGGAGGTCACGAAACAGGTCAGGAGGAAAGATAGTGTATCGATTTCACACCAGGAATAGAGGCAAAGCGAGGGCCCACTGTTGCTGCATGTGATGTATTTCACTTCAGTTTAAGGCACATTTCATTCTAGTCCAAGAGGGGGTGGGGAGCAAAGGGCAGTGGATTTCACACTGAATCATGATGAATTCTGGACTTGAGGATTCCAGTAAATATCTCCTTCCTGGCATTAAGTATTTCTGTAGCAGAGTGAATATAATGGAAATTAGGCTTCTGTCGGTAGCAAGAATGTACCTTAAAAAAGGTAACTATATTATAGGAAGTTCATTTCCTCCTCCACTTATTAAAATGCAATTAAAAGCAGACATGAATATAAAGGCATAAAATGCATACAAGTGACAAGCTCTGCCGAATGACCTCACAATGATGCTACAGATCACTCAATGAAAAGAGTTAATAGAAATAAACCTCTCAAAAAAGAATTCTTGGCCAATGCCTCATGGGTACATCTTTGATGTAACACATGGGATACTGATGGCATTCAAATATGTCATTTTGTCTTGCCACGCTGCACATGGTCTCTCCTCTTCCTCATCTCCAAAAAGCCATTCTTAATAAAATCAAAAAATCAGTTTATACCAAACTTTATCCTGGTTCAAGTCATCCTAAGATAACTGATTAACATTTGTGTCCGATAAATGTCATTAATTTACAGCAATGACCTTGTACTCTTCATTGACTGTGACCATCAACATTTGCCCACCTTCGAAATTTAGATCAGCTGGGTGAATTTAGGAAAATAAGATAGCTGACTGGATGTTTACAATTCTAAACAACAGGCAAACAGGGCAGCCTTGTTCTCTGTCTTCCCATTGGAGAAAACTGAATTTCTAGTGTGCATATTCAACATACAGTATAGCTAACCCCAAATGCTACCCAAGTACCATGGAAAATAATTTGCTTTTTAATGATAATAGCATTATCCCTTTAAAAAATACTAATTTCAATACACATATCATTTATACACACACACATATAAACATTTCTGAAACATTGGCTTTTCCTGTTTAAAAATAAACTTTTTTTTTTCAGAAAATCAAGATTATATTAGAAACAGCTCAAGAACATCCTCTTACTTAAATCCTTTCTCCACCTAATCATTATTTGTATTAAGCTGATCCTAGGCATCCATGTAGGCCTTTCCATCGCCCCTTCTTCATGTACACCTCTTGTTTGCTATGTTGTAAGTGAGGCTCAATTAACTATCTGCACAGAAATAATAAGAGATGGCAATTAAGGGATATATCTTGATAGGTTTTTAAAAATCATTTCATTCATTCCCAAGCCTCCTCCCTAAGGGGGAAAAAACTAGGAGGGAATTAGCACATTTCCTTTTTATCCTACAAAGGAAAACTAAAAAAAAGAAGCTCATACAGGTAAAAATGTTCAAACAAAAAAGAAGAAATAGATTCCTCCCCTGCCCCCACAAGGGAAGTTGACAAATAGGAAGAAACTACACACAGGGATAGGGGAAAGTTAGATGCAAATCAGGTATCTACAGATGCTTCTATAGACCAAGTGCCTCTACTCTGAATCCAAAGTACCAACAATACCAACATAAAAGTCCAAACATCTGCAGAAATCTATATGGATAATCAAGCCAATCAGTCATCTAGGAGGACAATAAATTTAACAGAGTAAAACAACCGAGATAACGAGTAATATAGAAATTTCCTGTTAAGCTTTTTATGAAATTTGACTGATATTTCACCAACTCCTTCAAATAATTCCAAGGCATCAATCCAACTTTCCTAAGCATTTTGCGAAAGCTTTTGTTATTTGGAAATAGATGTGTTTAAAAAATCTTTACCATATACAGTAGGACTCATTTCTCCCACAAATATTTTGGCTAGTATAGTAATTTTGAGAAGTTTGGCAAAGTCTCAACCACCTATCTTAATATACAATATGAATTTAGAAAGGATTAAATATGCTCCAATATGTATTAGAACTTACAAATATATATCAACATTTTTGAAGACCTAATTAAGATAGTTAGTTCTTATACTCGTTCCTGAGATGATAATTCTTGGATTCTATTTTGATATTCTCCCCACTGTATTCAAGCCAACAGTACATGCTTTCAATCAAGAGCCATGCTATCTAAATGCATCCTAAGCAAAAGCACAGCAGTTCAATCTCCATGTGAAAAACTACAAACCTAAAAGAGGATGCTAAGTCAGAAGTTTAGCCTTAAACTTCATCTCCAGTTCATAAGATGACTATGGCTTTTCTGCAACATAGTAGTTTTGATGCCTTGAGTAAGATTTTGTGTGCAGGTAGCTCTTTGATGGGTCTGAAACAGAACAAGTCTGTGTGTATTCTCATGTAATTTGTTCAATTAGGTACCTGAAACCTGAACACATCTATTAATATTTTGTGGCATTCTTCAGAGTCTCTTCTTGATTGTCAGTAAAGGTCTGATTTTTTTTTACTGGTTTTAATCTGGAAGTAGATAAAGTAATTGCCTTCCATACTATATGATTATTAATCCTAGGAAAAAATTTGCTATATGGAGAGCTTTATTTAACTTTACAAATCATCAAGTTACCTTTAAGAAACTTTCTGCTCCAAGAGTCACTTACAGCCAGGCGCGGTGGCTCAAGCCTGTAATCCTAGCTCTCTGGGAGGCCGAGGTGGGCGGATCCTTTGAGCTCAGGAGTTTGAGACCAGCCTGAGCAAGAGCGAGACCCCATCTCTACTATAAATAGAAAGAAATTAATTGGCCAACTAAAATATATATAGAAAAAATTAGCCGGGCATGGTGGCACATGCCTGTAGTCCCAGCTACTTGGGAGGCTGAGGCAGCAGGATTGCTTGAGCCCAGGAGTGTGAGGTTGCTGTGAGCTAGGCTGATGCCAGGGCACTCACTCTAGCCTGGGCAATAAAGTGAAACTCTGTCTCAAAAAAAAAAAAAAAGAGTCACTTACCACAGTAATAAATGCTACACTGTGCTTTATTCTGGTCCTGGCAAAATTATAGAGTCCAGGAATTTTGATGCTTGTACTGCTCTCATCCACTTTTTTTCTTACATTCCCTTTAGGTGTCCAGTGCCTTCTTTTTGGCCAAAAGCCTTTAAGTAGCAACCCTGTAGGACCCCAAACAGTAATATTGTTCCTTCTTCCTTATTAATGGACCTCCTTCTATCACCTTGATAGGTCCTCCATGAGCACCTTATTCTTATCAAGCTGACAGCAGTTATTATATACTTTAATAATACAACTCTCCCTCTTCAAGGAGCTGGCCCAGAACTCACAGCCCCTTGGCTCTCTACCATCACTGAGGCCATTGCTAGAAACTTAAGTAAGGGTCACAGCACCCTTCCCTCTACGCCCAGAATTCCGACACCTCTGCTTTCCAGAGCTCTTTGCCTTAGAAACGGACTTGGGAAAAGATGAAGAACATAAGGAAAGACCAACCAAAGGGCTAGAGGTTCTGCAGAGGTTGAAAAGCAAGCAGCTTCCAGGGCAGTTTCAAAATAAGTTAGGAAAGCACAAGGTGCTTTTGCTTTTGTTACATCTCTGTTCTTCCCTCAGACCAAGAAACTGGCCTCCCCACCAGCAATTCTATGAAAGCCCCAAATCTACTAGGTAGGGACCAAAGAGCAACGACAACTCCTATATGGTAAAAGTGTCCCCTGTACCCAAAACCCAGGAGTGTAAGGATGCTACTAAGGAGCGTAAAACACAAATGTAAAAAGAGAAGAGCTCATGGCAATGAAAAGTCTGTTTATCCTTAAAGCCACATTGGTAGCCCAGACAATTCCAAAACATCCCTTGGCAATCCCTTTTGCAAAGTAATTGGAAAATGCTGCACCAAGTGATAAAAACATTTCAAGTTCCTGCCTAATATCTGTTATATATTTTCAAAGCCCTGAATGGGCAAAAAAGAAAAAAAAAACAGATTAAAACTAATTCTGAAATAAACAACAAATATTTATTGAGCAGCAACTATGAGGCACTACTCTGCTGGAACTTCAGGGAATTTGAAGATGTATAAGACTGAGCTAACAATTTAGTTGGGGGGATCAGACATGTGCACAGTAGAGGTTAAGCTCTAATACAACACAAAAATACTTGAAATGTCAAAAAACACCAGCTAGTGTTTCCATCTCAGGGTTGAAGCTGTTATTCTCTAAAGGCAAGTCCTTAGCCCCATCAAAATAGACAAAAATCGGCTCCCGGGTAATAATAACACTGATAAAAACAAATCAAAGAGATCACTGTCAATTTAGAAAATGTCCTCTAAAAGGCCCTTGATTTTTGCTTGCTCATTTAGCGAATATTATGTATGTATTAAATAGATCATTTGCTAGGTTTAATTTATATGCAAAATTCACTAAATACATTCAGAAAATAAGACTAACTTTTTAAATGATGTCCTTTCATTAGGTGTCTGCAACATATCAAAATAACTGATCAGTTCAGTCATTAAATAAAAGAAAGTCATCGGATCTATGTGATTGGCATTATAGTTACATAAAGCAAACAACCTGGTATTTTTTCTATAAAATTGGCTTCTTACAACCTGACAGATAATCTTAAAAGAAAATAATAACTTGCTTTAACAAAACTTTTCTACCAGAATTGTTGAGTTGGGTTAGGGACCATGAGTAAAGTGCCCCAAGGTGGCTTATCACTGGTCCTATGGCCCCCTTGGTCAAGTCATTATCCTCTCCTTGCCTCAGTTTTCTCATTCATGAAATGAGATCATTGAGTAACATGCTCTCTGACGGCCGTATGATCTATAATTGCTCCAGGAAAGAAATATCTAGGTTTACAAAATTAAATACAATTATTTTAGTGTTTACAGTCTAAAACTCTCCTTCAAAATATCCATACCAAGCCCTACAGTGCTTTTATTTTATTAACATTATACATATGTATTATATATATACACACACACACATATTGTAGAAAATGGAAATATGGATTTACATTTCAAATACCTAAAGCAGCAGCTATATATTAAGTCTATTAACATATTGTTTTACATATTAAAATTCCAACTCTACAGAATATTTCCTAATAGAATTAAGACCATCTTTATTCTTATTTTCCAGTTTAGTATATACCAAGTGTACCACCAAGTATAGATGAAGTTAATACCATTTTAACAGGATGAGCATAAAAGACTCAAGGTTTTATTTGCAATGTTACGTAATCTTTTCTGAAATATTTTAAAATATATTGTTTTTACAAATTTAAACTGTTAATTGTACTTTTAAAACACTATTGTAATTTCACCTCTGCATTCATGTAATAATGCATATTTTCAAATCTAAATTCTGTAATAATATCTTTAAAATGAAAAAAAGCAAATAAGTAAATATTAACCTCACATAAAACAGGCCCTCATTCAAATTAGAAAAATCTCCATAAACTTAGCATACAAAGTATAGCAATTAAAAAAATATTACCTTTATATATCCTCAAAGTGACTGATTATCTGATTTATATAATTTTTATCACTTCGATTTATAGTAAATTATTTTTGATGTTTTGTTTTCAAATAAGGCCTCTAAACATCATTAAATAAATGTAGTTTTACAGTATCCATAAGTTTCAAAGGCTAAGGGCCAGTGGACAACTGTGCCTGTAATAGCAATTTTGTTCTTAATTTAACAAATTGACTGCTTGTTTTTAACATGTTAAAGAAATATCAATATACCAACTACAGGGACAAAGGAGTAAATATAAGCAAAGCTTGACACTTGGCAAGTGTTAGAATGTGATTGAGAGGTAACTGGTGTAGCTGAGCACTGTAAACATGGAAGGTATCATTACTATATGATGTATGGTAGCTCTTAGTGGGCCAGAGAGGTCATCAGTTAAACAAATGAACCATTGGGCAGAGAACAGACGTGACACTGTGGGCATGATCTACTAATTTTCTGATAGGCAATGGACATTAACTGGTTCACAGATTTAACGAGGACGTATACAATATGTAGTACACATGCATGTACAAATAGGTCTATATATTTGAGTGATATGAAGATATTACTATATCACAGTTGAAGACTTTTTATTTCTATTTTTCATCAAAATCTTTTGAAATCTACATTTTTCTGTCTGCATAAAGAGATTGGGCCAAATCATTGCTTAGAGTTCCTATTTGATTTGACAGTCTGCCTTGGACATCTAGAGAGGATTATGGATAAGCCGAAACTATTTTTGGATCACAAGTGAAACAAATTATAATTTCTATTCTGAACCAAAGTTCAAACTTGGTGCCAGTGAAACTTCCAACTCAGAATGCCCCTATGTATAATATAAGCGCAGAAGATCAAATTGGAACTTTGAGTTTATCTTTGTTTAGGCTCCCCCAGAAGCAAACACATCATGAGATAAAGATTTGAGATTTCCAAATACTTTTTTTGGAAGTGAAGGAAATGCTGGAAGGGAAGAGAAGGCAGTTAATAAAGATATGGCATCAGGACGGCCATTGTGGACCACTGGATCAATCCCACCAAGTAACTCTGGGAGCCACTGTAAACTGCATAGCAGGATTATCCCCTCCAAGGGGTGAAGAAGCTGGTATACTTACATACCACGTCCATCAGTCATTGGGGACTATGTTAATTCCCTGGCAAGGGCTTCATCAGCCAGAGAAAGTCCTGGAACAAGGATGCTAACAGTTGGAAGTCAACTTGTAGTCACTAATCACATGTTCGGTGGTGTTCTAATACACAAAGCTTCAAAAAGAAATAACCCACAAACATGCTGCCACCCTTGTGGTGGCCTTCATTTTATTTTGCTTTGACTGTCATTATGACGGCACCTTCTCACTGGTCTTTCGTGTATCTACTCTCTCCATTTCAATCTCTCCTATGCACCACTGCCAAATTAATCACTCAAAACTACGGTTCCAATCTGTCATTGCCTTGCTCAGAAACTTCCAATGGTTTCTGTTTGTCTGCAGAATTAAATCAAAATGTTTCAGTACGGCTCTTTTCAGCCACATCATGTACTATTGTCCTGCATTTACCTTGTATTCTGGTCACCATGAACAGTCACTATTCACCTTAACACACTTTTGTCCTTGCTCTCAATTTCCTCTTTACTCAGGAAAATCTAGACCTTATCACAGTCTGTTTCAAAGGGTGCCTCCATTCATCTCAGGAGAGGAGTCTTCTTCATGTAGGTTTTCCTTACATGCACCCCTTTGGTACTTTCACCTCTGATTTCCCTCTCTACTCTGACATGTATTTGGCTTGGGACTGTGTCTAATTATATGCAGTAATTTTCTTACTCTCCTTTGACATTCTGCTCTATGAAATCAAGATCATTATTTTAATCACTTTGTGTCACTTGTCATACCTAGAACAATTTGGGGCATGCAATAGATGCTCACAAAACACATGGTGAATTGAAACTATGAATGTAGGAAGGTATCATGTGTCATAAAAAGAGGACTGAATTTGGAGTCTGGGCATCTAAGCTTCAGTCAGAACTAGGCGTGTGACATTGGCATCCACTTAACCATTCAATGTCTCAGTCACCTCATCCATAAAACTGGGTAATAAACTGCCCTTTGGTACATATTTCACATAACTAACTTGAGAAAAATAAATTAATATCCATTAAGTTGCTTCAAATTTTGTAGTGACAAAACATCACAAGTCATTAGTTAGTAAGATACTGTCCTCCAGCTGATGATGGAGGTGACACCAATCCACTGCTAAGATGCTGTCATTTCACCAGTAATTGTCCTGATTGTGGTTTCCTCAATTTTGGCTCTTGTTAAAATCAATGCCTGTATGCACAAATTGACTAGCTGGAGAGTGGGATCAACATTCAAATTTAGTTCAGTACCAGGTTAACTAGCCTCATACAGAGATTGAATGAAGGACCTTGACTTCATTAACACCAGGCTGCAACCGACAGTCAAATAAGCATGTGTGAGTGCGTGCGTGCGTGCGTGTGTGTGTGCATGTATTCAATGAACAAAAATTTCTATTAAAACAAAGAAGAAATGTATAAGGCTCTCTTGTCCATAGTACACACATAGATTATTTTCATAGGATATGCTTGGATACATGTTCAGATAAAATACATACCATGTCCTCATCCTCCTCTTTTCTAAATGGCATACCCTGACTTTACAGTATACTCAGACGCTGGCATTGACACACCTTCTAAATATTACTAAAAGGCTGCCTTTCTACAGTGTATTAAGCAGCTGCTTGCATATGAGTATCTTGTTGTCCAGAGTGACAGCTGTATTTTCGCCTGTTTTGACATTGAGTCTGATCTGGGTGAATAGCTCATATCCATTAAAGTGCTATTACAACACTGAATGACTGCCAGAATACTTCCTGATCAATTTTAAAAGCCAGCTAGCTGTCATCATCTAATCGCAACAGCAAAAAACAAATCTTTGGGGAATAAAATGAGATTTTTAAACATTTTTAAAGTAGTGTATTAAATATAATCCCTAAAAACTATTTGAATAAGAATTATAAGGTACAGAAACGGGAAGGTGGAAATAATACTTTCTGCACTTTGAAAACCCTTATATTTGCATATTGGCAGGCAATCTAAAATACTCCTTACATTTACCATTTCGGCAATCACTGAGTTTGAACTCCTGCCATTACATAACTTAATAAAGCAGCACTGAAAACAATCACCACAGAGTGCGATTGTGCTCACCATTAAATTTAGTTCAATAAAATTTAAGACTGAATTCAATCATCTTTCTGTCTTTGCTTCAGTGGTTGAAATCCAAATGTTCAGGTTTACTTTTTACTTTCCTCAACAGCCAGACAAGATGCATATTTTTAAAGCTACAATGCCAGCATTTTAGATTTGCATTTATTAAGCATTGCCAAAGGGAGGTAGAACTCACTGAGACAGTTAAGACCACTTGAATCAACAGTTTAATTGAGGAAGTCTGATTCAAAGTCGTAATTCTGCCACTATTATACCAACAATATCAACAAGTACATAATGTATAAATTGGCATAATCCATTTGGAGGGCAAATATTTAAAGGATGTAGTTTGTCAATATAATTAATCTAGGATGGTTTTCTTAATGGGCAGGGTTCAGTTCTTCTCCTTTGATTTTGGCATTCAGTATTTTCACACAACTATTATGCCAATAATACTCACAATTCGGAGCAGGCTGTCTCAACTGCAGAAAATGAAAAGACCCAACTCCATTTAACAAGGATGTTCACTGGTCCTCAATTCCTTCCGAGATTAGATGCCACAATGTCGAAGATTAGAAATGTTAACTTTCCAACTCATATTTTATACGGTGTGATAAATAGTGAATAATATATCATATTTTCAAAACCTTCAGAATATGAGTCTCC
This sequence comes from Mirza zaza, assembly GCA_008750895.1. Taxonomy (NCBI): domain Eukaryota; kingdom Metazoa; phylum Chordata; class Mammalia; order Primates; family Cheirogaleidae; genus Mirza; species Mirza zaza. The sequence continues at coordinate 47,495 of VSMD01003219.1, forward strand.
CTAATCAAAGAGAACTATTAATGGAAATACTGAGCTGATAAAAAAAAATCATTATTCATTTTTGGAGATTCAAGAGCTCTCCTAAGAAACTGGAATGTAAGCTACAAGTAGTCTTCTCCAGATTGTTAAATGATCCCCTTCACTTTTGACCAAAATCTCCCTTCATTTTTACTTTAAAAGACTCTCTTCACTTTTTGATCCATTTGTAAATATTAAAATCAATATTATTCTAAGAAACTGACTCTACCATCTTACTTTCACGCTTAGACAGTCAATGCTCCTCACTGCATACAGGAGAAAGTCCCAGTCACTTCGCTGGGATACCAGCCTTTCAAATGCTGCTGTGCCGAACACACCTTTGCCCTCTCGCTCCTGTGCCCCTTCTACCTAGCCCCACCAAGCAGTTCCCTATTCTTCCATCCATCCAGGCCCTCCTTCAACTCTGACTCTGCACGTGCTATGCTCCCTGGCTAAACAACCTTCTGATCATGTCCACCTAATCACATTCCTGCTCTATCTTCAAAGTATCTCCCCCATCATTCACCTCCTCTGTAAAGTCTTCTTTGATATTCCCAGGTAAATACATTTATTCCTTCCTTGGTGTTCCATTGTACCTGCACACAACCACTCCAGGCCAGAATGTATATATAACTATTTTATTTATTTATCTATCTGTCTATGCTAACTGCTATAGATACTAGGTTCAGGGAGGAATGCAATATATTCCACAGAGTCCCAAATGACAAAAATTATCTGAAAGCGAGACCCCAGCATGAAAACAAAAAAGTAGCAGCAGAATGAGGTCTCTAGCACCGAGTTCACTTTTGTGTCCATTTTGTGGTGGCCTTTTACTCACTTGTTCTTTTTTATTTTATCATGCCCACCCTTGTGCAAGCTTTTCCCTTGTAAAGGAGAATTATCAAAACCCATCTTTCACAGTTTTAAAATAGGGAATAGCTGGGGTTTAGTCACAAAACACAACCCAGAAATGACAAAGTAAATATGTCAAGGAATGACATGGAGGCTGAATTACAAAAAAATATTTCAATGTTTTTTCAAATCCATTTGTTATTCTTAAAGGTAAAGCAGGCATAAGTATGAGGCATAAGTGTATTCTGGAGGCAAAGACCAATTGTTCAAAAAACAAAGAGTAACTAAGGTTCACTACAGAGATTAAAGTGAAACCCACATGAGGGTCCAGGGCATGGGGCACTAAGTTTACCCGCAATACACTTCTGAAATTCATTTTAAAAAGTGACATTTTATCAACAACTATGTGTTGAATGAAAGTAGCCTAGGTTATATTGGATCGAAAACTCACTACCACCACATATGTGATGCTTTTTCTTTTACAGGTCTGACTGTACTTTGGACACAGTATCATGTATAGCAAAGAAGGTAGGGGAAAAGGTCATAACCGAGGTCAGCTGTTTGTGCCAATCCCCATTTCTGTTTCATCCAGTCTATTACTCTCAGCACAAGTTAGTTCAGCCTCCCCAAGTACTGCTAAAAATATGTATATTGCTTCTGGGAGATCTACTGCCCCTTGTAAATTCACATATTAAAGGGTAGCATAGAAGGGAAAGGAATCTGTAATAGAGCCGTTTATAGCCAAGCACTAAATCATATAATACAGAAAACAAATGTAGATGACTTGGAGGGTGGGGGCAAATATATTACCTCTCCTCCATGAGCATTCATAAAATAAAATGGGATCTCCAAGCTGCCAAAATTAAGTGGAAGCTGGGCTACAAGAAAATCAAAGAGAGAGGAAGGGAGGGGGAAAGGGGAGGGAGGAGGGGGAGAGAGAGGAGGCCAATTTAACCTAATCTGTGTAAGTAGTTAACCAGGTGTTAAGTAAATGAGCATTTTTAAAAATGAAATTTCTTTCTAACAATCATGAAACTCATTACACCAATGCATATGGGGATGGGGAGAGGAGGGGAGAAGAGAGAAGGGAGAGGGGAGAGAGGGATAGGCAAGAAAAGCTTTTTTAAAAAAGGCTGGAAAATCAGGATTAAAAAATGAACAGACTACAGCTTTTCCAATGATTCCTATTCCTCCTGACTCGGTGCCCAAACACGTCTTTCTCCGAACTGCCTTGTTATTTTGCCAAAAGAGAAAACTTATTTTCCATCTATGTAAACTCCTAGAAGAGGAGGGAGCAGGAAGACTACTCAATTCAGCCCAAGAAAAATAGAGCCCTTGTGCGTATCTCCAAGTGTCTGGCAGTGGCCCAATCCCTGCCAACGTTGGTGGTCCAGGCTGAAGGCTATGATCTGACCTAGGATTAGAAGCGTTTTGCTAACCTCCCTTCACTGGGTCAACTGGAGAAAATGATACACTTACCGGGCAGGAAGGAAGGGCATGAAGCACATCACATTTAACACCACTGCTTTCTCTGAGCTGGCAGATCCTAGAGAGTCCCTGGAATTTAGCTACAAAGGATTAAGCCTTGCTAGACTCTAATGAGAGGAACAGCTTCAATGGTACAGGGAGAAAAATGAGAAAGGGAATGACCCGAAAAGCATGAGCAACTCTGAGTTCTGAATTCAAGAAGCCAAATCTATTTTTATTTACAGGAAACGTTAATTAACAAAAGTAAGCAAAAAGGTATAAGAGAGACTCAGAATATATTTAAACTAACTGTCTGATGAATGAGTATCCTACAGCTAAGAGGAAGATTGTGTAGCAGGAGTGAACGAATTGGAAGCAAGAGTATAAAGGCAGTAAATCCACTGTGAGGAAGAACTAAAATGGGGACAGGAAAGACAGTATAGATTTTGATTCCTCTCTAACTCTCCATGAAATGTGAAAAACTAGCAAAAAGAGCACAGTGAACAAGGAGGAACAACAACAAAAAAAGGAAAATCATTTTGAGAGCCTATTGTTAGTGTGTAGACTCCGTTAACATAGGAGTGACTTCTGCCTAAACAATTCAGAGGAACAGGTGTTAACTGAATAGCTACTAGGGGTCAGAAATTGTGGTGAAGACAACAGATACCAGGAGAAACCATACAGAGTTCCTGCCCTCAGAAAGCTTAGAAGGCTAGTGAAAAAGGTCAACTGATTTGCATGATTTGCACAACTAAGCAAGATAAGAGGCACACAGAAGGGTCGTAACCAAACCCTAAGTATCTGAGAGGACATCCAGAAAGTGGCGTCTAGGCTGAGGCCTGACCGCTGACTATGTGCCAGCCAGAGGGACAGTAGGGAGGAAATGTTCCGTGTTTGCATTAAATAACAGTTATCTGATATAAACAAATGATTTGAATTCGACATGTACCTCTGATTGATTTACCTAAAATCAGCATGACACCTGGAATCATGTTCCTTTGGGGGTAGCAAGAGAATATCAGCAAGTCTAGGCTGATATTAGCAGAGAAAGCCTCGATGAGGAAAAGGACAGTGAGTAAAACATCGTATTTTAAATAATCAAATTCCAAATATATTTTGTCCAATATTTTGTCAGTTCTCTATAGAACCTACTTGGAAACTTTTATTGAGTCTAAAAGAGCTCCCAGGTGTTTCTCAGCCTGGCGGATTTGCTCTGACCAATTTTTCTTACAGGACCACCACACCAAGTTAATGCCTGTGCTGTATCTATGGTTGGGGGAGATTAGGAAGAAAGAACTAATATTCACTGATACCTACTATGTACTTCATGCCTGGCATGTCACATGTATTATATATTCAATTCTGGCAACAACCCAGTGAGGTGCATCTTGATATTCTCATTTTTTAGGTGAGGACACAAGACTCAAAAACTTAGAGTGCTTCACCCCACGTCTTATAGCCAGTCAGTGGCAAAGCCAAGACCCAAACCCAGCTTTGTCTGATCACTTTCCAAAATCTCAGTGATCACTACAGAGTTAGCAGCCTCCTCTGTTCTCTGTCTCTCTCTCTCTCTCTCTTTTTTTTGCTAAGCTTCTTATTTTAAAATCTATGAAGACATATATGGTATTTTTATTAGTGGGCATGGAGACCCATGTCAAGAGTGCCCTAACAAATTTAGAAATGCACCAATAGGTTAAGAATAAAACAGTTCTGAGAGCATAACTATAGGAAGTATTTTAATGCCAAAATTATATGATATTTAATTTAGATATTAAAACCTTATTATATGGGTATTATGCTCTATAATATTGAAAAAAATAATTTTCTCCATGTTTGGTGTTCTCTGATTACAGAAGTGATACATGTTCAGTATGAAGAGTTTGAAAACTACAGGTAAGTATAAACAAAATAAAAATTACCCATAATCCCAATATTCATAGTTAGCCTATGTGAACATTTTGGTTGATGTATTTCTGTATTCTTAAGTGTGCATATCGATATATGTGTATGTAACTTTCAGCTAAGATCAAGATTATGAATCATGTTTTATAATTGGATTTTTCATTTAATAGTATATGGTAAGCATTTCCCTACAACCCTATAGTATTCAAGAGCACAATTTTCAATTAATGAAAGGTATTCTTATCCTACAAACCTGTGCTATTCAATATGGTAACCACTAGCCACATGTGTCTATTTAAATATAAGGACTTGAATGTGTATTACTGTATTGTCCTGTCCAAAAGATGTGCCAAGTTACTCTTCTACCAAAACCAAATTAAAGTGTCTGTTTTTCCTGCAATTCATCTACACTGTAAACATCTAAGGGTACAACCAGTGGCTTTTAATCTTTGCACCCTTGCTTTAGTGACTGACACACAGTACATGTTGAAAAAATATTTGTTGAATGATCTGAATATATGCCTATGTGAGACCCACCGGATAGTAAGGCAAGGCTACATATATAGTGGATTTCTGTATACTCCATAAACATATGCATAATAAATCTAAGCTATCAATTTTATTATAAGTAAACATAAAATAATATTCTAGACAAAAGCATTATTTCTCATTATTTTATACGAAAACCAGAAAAAGATGTTTCCCTGAAACCCCAAAACTGCTAAAGTATTTCAATATCTAGTATGAAAAGGATATATTCTGAAAACTCTTCCCATCCACTTTACCACTGCCACACTCTGGTTATTATAAAACTACAGAATCAATCCACCTTTATAATGCATTTTTAGAATGCATTAGGAATGACAATAATTGTTAACAGCCTACAGATCTATTTCCAGCAGCAGAAAGCATCAACACATGTATGAAAAACGGTGATTCTGACTCAAAGTCAAATTAGGAAATAAGATACATAGAAGAAATATGGAGATTAGGTCACACCTTCCAATGAAAAGAAATATTCATTCCAAAAGTGATGTCATGGGTCAGCTTTGAATCCAAGTGTAAGGTTAACATTTTGTCTCACTAGAAAAAAATGAATTTGACCTTGTAATATTTATATCACACAAAAACTACCACAGACAGATTTCTTTCTGAAAGCCTTCAGATTGCTTCTTGTCAAACCGTCTGTGTCAGAGATGTGAAATGTGATCTTAACTGGAGCCATATTTGATGGTGACAACCCAGAAGACAGGGCTGAGAAAGGTTTTAGTGTGGCCTCTTTTTTTTTTTAACTTGTGTTTGCCACTATTTTTGTTATGTCTGCTTGGAAGAGTACAGATCCCATTGAGGGCAGCCCTCAGGTAGAATCGTTTCATTTTACCAAACTGTTAACAGTTTTGGATTAAAAATTTAAAGGCAGTGGATTTTGGCTGCACTCAGAAAGACAAAGTCACACACACCAACTTTTAACTTAAACATGGTAAATCACTACGAAACAACCATAGGACAAAAAATTCTGAACATAACACTGGCAAGTAAAATAAGCTACCCGTAAGCCTATTTTGATGAATGTTAATAATAGTAAAATATATTCCTTATCCCTTTAAAAACTGATAATGAGTTAAGAGGAGAGCATTACAAAGTTTATAAATGTGCACTAATTAAACGAGTTTGCTTATATGAAAATAATATTTTTCAATCTCCAAAAATGTGTAATTTCTAACAATTTTAATGGAAATGCCTTATAGGATGATATTTAAGAGGCTTATCTGTACTTTTGTTTCAAATTTCAAAGCATATGCTCCAATGTATTCAAGTTATTTTGTATTAACTCATAATCTCTATCTTCATTATTTTCTCATAGACATTAGAAAGTTATCCCTTGTATTTTGTAAACTAATGTAAATATACCTATTAAAAGTCAATCCCATGATTCCTCTGACATGCTTAAAAATGTGGTAGGTGAGCAGAAGGCTAGAGAGGAGAGGCAGCCTGGGGAATGAGGACGGAAAAGTACAGAGTCTGGGGTCTGACAGACGTGGGTTTGAACGTGTGACTTCAGGCATATTACCCAACCTGTGCGAGTCTCCATGCAGTTTCCTCATCAGTGGACTAGGGGGTGATGATTTCTACTGTGTGGTTTTATGAGATAGCCTTTATGTGTGTAAAATATGTGTTCTTAATAAATGATAACAGTTATTGTTCTATTACCATTCCTACTACAACTATTATATTGCCCTTTACTCTGAGAACCTAACTGGAGAAAGCATGTGACATAGTCAACAACACAAAATATTGTATTTTATCATATTTATTACATAATTTAATGTTAAATTGTGTGTAAAGACTAGAAGTGCTGAAGAAGCTCAGAAGAGAAAGGAACATTAGGGTGTAAATAATTACAGATGACTTCAGCGAGAAGGGACATGATCTTTGCGCTGGAAAAACTGGTGGGATTTGGAAGGTTAGAAGGGCAAGAGGGTAGGGGCACATGTGGGAAAGTCATTTATCATGTGAAAATCCCTTATTATTAAAATCCTGTATGGTCCAAACCAAATATGTCTGTAAGCTGTTTTGACCCTTGGGCTGCAATTCATGACTCACGATTCATCGTACAAGAAATGTACAGATTTGGAGAAAGCAAGGAAACTACCCAGGAACTTAGGTGGGGGTAACAGTAAAATAGCCACCACTTACCGAGCAACTGCTATGTGCCAATTACCCTCTGTGCCTCAATTTCCTCTTCCATTAAATGGAGATAATTGTTCTTAATTCAGGGGAAACACTCAGAATATTGTCCAATCTTAGTAGGCACTCGAACATTGGCTTTGATTTTCATGCTGCTGACGACGATGTAAAACCAAGCCCTGTGCAATGCACCTTCCTTTAGCAACAGCACCTGATCCTCACAATAACCCTGCAAGCCACACAGCAGCAAATTGGAGAGAGTGGGTTGGACAGAAAAAATGTTTGACCCGATATGCTAAAAGTAATCACTTATGAACAGTTTAGGCAGACCAGTATTTTAAAAAGACTGTTCTGGCAGAAGCATGACAGTTGGGAAGTAAAATAAGCCGCTGAGATCCTTACTGTCCAGCCAACGAGGGCCTGAAAGGTACTTTCAAGGTGCTGGAAATGGGGTGGTGAGAAAGGAATTCTGACGGAAAAAAAAAAAATTAAAAAGGGCATGACGTATTGTCCTATAGCTCACCGCCACTTACCGGGTACTTAAAATGTGCCAAGCCATGTGTTAAGTGTTTTGATGCTAATGATTTCATTATCCTAGCATTACTCTGGGTAGTACTGTTATCATCTGCATTTTGCAGATGAATAAACTGTAGCTAACATTTACATCACTTGCCCATAGTGATACAGCTGGCCAGCAGTGAGCCAGGATTTGAACCCCGATTCGTCTGACCCTGAAACCAGTCTGCTTGGCCTTTAAACTAGACCAGCTCTCCCAGGGTGATACGTAAGATGATAAATATGCTACTCAATTGTAAGAATTAATTGATATTGATTTCTTTATTCTTCAGAATGCATCTCTTTGGTATCTGCAGTTTTACTCTTTACTAGATATTGTCAAGGCATATCCATTTTTAAACAAAGAATGCAAATTCCAATTGCCAATGATCAATATTTTGAAAACTATAATGCTACAGACAAAGCATTCTAAAAATCTGTCAAGATATATAAATAACATCTATGGTGGTTATTCACCACAGCTACTCACAAACATAATTATTGCTCCTTTCCACTGGGTCCAGGTTTGTTAGTGGACAGAAGAGAGACTCTTAATATAAAGGCAAAGAGTAAGAGGTTTCTATACAGCAAAATCAAAAAGTTAATTTCATGAAACCAGCTATTTCAAATGGGGTTGTTTTGAAGACATTGTTCATATGTATTCAAATAGACCCCAGCCCGACCAAAATGTTAATCTGTCACTCCTAACTGATCCTTTACAAAGCCTTAGACCACTGCTTACAAAAGGAATGTAGTTTATTACAGTTGTTGCACTCCAAATGAATATTGATTTCAATCTCAGAATGCTATGAAAGGACTTGCATCAATTACACAGTACATCAGAGTCATAATGCAAGTTACCTAGTTGCAATGATGCACACAGCAAATCAATCACTCACTTTCACACACCTTTGAAGAGACACCAGCCACCATAAGCTTCCTTTATCTAAACCTTAAAATAAGCTGTGCAGTGCAAAGTGGTGATAGAAAAAGAAACCATCCCCAGTTTTTTAAAAACCATAGGCTACTGTCAGAAAGCCATTATAATTACTCCCTTTCAAGTGGGCTGTGTGTTAATACAAATACAAATGAGGGGGTAAAAAAAAATGAAGGCTTAATGACAGCATTATGAGGGGAGGTTTCTCCTTTACATTATTTATTTATTCAATGGAAAATTATTTGGCAATTATGATAAAGCAACTAGAGGACAATGACTTTCCTTTGAATCACTAATTAAAATGCTGATTGCCTGTGGAGTGAGATGTGCAGTTATGGTCAAACAAGAACTTTCATTGTGCTAAACAGCTTGGGCTGGCCTGACACCTGGGTGGGGGGGCGGGGTAGGATTCAGGCACACTTCACTACTGAAATCGGACTCATTTTTATTCAGCAAAATTCTAACATAATGTTATGAATCTGGGCGAGATAATACTGCAGCCAGTAATCTTAGGAGATTAAAAAGAAAGAAAGAAAATCCAGGTTCTAAAATGAATAACCTTATGAAGTCTAAGAGTATATTTGATACATATCAAATAGCTTTTCATGTGAAAGTTATTTTTTTATAAGTTTGCACTTCCTGTGTTCTTAGATTTCCCTACAAGTTACCTTTATGTGCACACAAACGTCAAAGAAATGTCACCTTCTTAACTCAACATAAATGCTCTTTAAACACAGACGATTTCTCTTCAATAATGGAAGAAATGTCTTACAATTAATTGCAAAGAGGAAATTGCCTTTCTTGTAATGAATTCAGTGCTTTGAATTTTACTAACTAAAATTATGGTTTTCCCAATAATACTAAATAGTCATCATTTTCTAAAATGAAAAATATATTTCTTATATTTGCAACTTGTTTATGTTTTTAAAAAAATTAAATTTATAAAATAAAGGAGAGTAGCTTTTAACCAGTAACATCATTAAAAATGCATTCTTTTCAAAGATTCAGTCTCTCACAGAGTGATAAATTCTTAGACTTGGAAGAGAATGAGAGGTCATGTACCCCCATCCAATTTGGAAACTCCCTCCACAGCATCTCTCAGAAAGTTATGTCTCTGCCATGACTTGGAGAAGATGATGTTTACCACTTTGAAAGGCAGACCATCCCACTTCTGAATGGTTCTGAAGGTCCACAAAAATGTAAAGGTCAAACTGGACTTCCCAACACTTCTGCTACTAAAGTCCATTCTGCCACTGGAGCATCACGAGATAAACCCATCCCTCTTCCAAATGACACCTTTCAGATGTTTTAAGACAGCACTCATGCTTCCTTCAAAATTTCCACTTTCCCAAACTCATTAACTCCAGTTCTTCCAGCCAGTTCCTATGTGCCTTTGTGTCCCTCGTCCAGGGTCTGTTCCTCTTACCAAATGAGTGGACAAAAAGAAAAAGATACATATTCCAGATGTGGTCTAATTACTCAAGTATAATGGGACCAGTTTTGTTTGTTTTTTCTATTTCTAATTTTTAAATTCATGACTTAACAACGAATCGTATTCCTCTCATAGTCAACTAAAACATCTGTATCGATTTTACACAAATGAGTTGTTAATAAAAGTACATATTTTATGAACTTTAAACTTATTGTTCTCAGATTTTGCTTTCTTAATGAAATACCATTAATAATGGTATTAGTCATGATAAAACTCATTTCTATCCACTTGATGCTATTTAATCTCTCTAAGCCTTGGTTTCCTCATATATTAAATGCTTGTACGGTAAATTTGAAACAGGTACTAGTTACCATTTCTAGAGTATTTGTCAAATGTCAGGCACTGTGCAAAAAGGGCCCTTTGTGTACCGCACACAAGTAGGCACTATTATTAATATTTCCATATCACAAATGAAAAAAATTAAGGCACAGAGAGGTTCAGTAATTTGTTCAAGGTCACTCAGCTAATAATAGGTCAAGGCTTTAAGTTCAGGCCACCCTTAACCACCACACTATCAATGACCATTTCTCTTAATTTTCTGACTTACAAAACATTAATAAAGGGGACTGTGTGAAACTATTGAACAGAACCAGATTAAAGCAGTGTCTGTTTAAAGACTGGCCTTCAGTTTGATTAATTTATCTTTGGGGGATCATTTGCTCAAAAACCTACGAATCCCCTACCACACAATACACATCTTCAAAGAGACTACAAGCATAACATAAGACACTTTCTCGAATTACTTGCATAAACTGAGATACACCATCCCTCAGGAATTTTTCAGTAATTGTATTTTTTTTAAAAAGGAAATAAGCTTAGCTTGGCATCCTGGCTGGCATAATGACTACTGTCTTTTCTCAATGGCTGTCAATTCATCTATTTAGTAGTTCCCACCCCGGAACATGTCTAATTTTAATCATGCACTTTTTTCAAAGTATCAGGAAATTGGCTCATGTCTCCACTTTCCTGAGTTTTCCAAAGATTTCCAAGCATGATTCCACAATCTCAACTGGAAATTCCTTTAGTGCCATGGGATGAATGTTTAGTGGTTTAAAACAGCGAGGAGCTCATTTAGAATCTCTACACCTACTTCAGGTTTTCAGATTCTTTTAGTTATGGTTGTGCTGCCCTTTCTAATTTGAAAAACCATTATCCTTTACAGAGAAAACAGACGTTAAATAGAATTTAGTAGTGTTTCTCTCTCTATAGTCATCTTTTAACATTATACCATCTGTTCCAAACAATACAAATTGGTAAATATTTATGGAGCGCCTAGAATGTGCAAATATTTTTGATGAGAATGAAGATGACACAGTGTGCTTAAAAATCAGGAAGGAGATGGGGCAGAAGGCAGGAAGGGGAGTTACAGAGACAGAAATGGTTAAGCACAATAAAAGAGAGAAATGAGAATGAGAGGGAACTGCTACAGGATCCCATATAGGAGGGCCCAATTAAGCAATCAGCTAGATCTTTTATTTTTCTCTTTTTCTGATTTAAAAAGATTAAATCATTAAATTTAAAAATTTCAAATCCCTTTTCATGATTCTGTATCTTACATATGTACTTTGAAAACTTGGTGTGTGGTATTTTGGGAGCAACCACTCTCTTCTTGGTTGACATCATCACTTATTGTCAGAATTTTATTAGAGCCTCCCATACCAAGGCACCATTTCTACTCAATCATGTTTTCATTTTTCCATTCGTTCATTTCTTCATTTATTACACAAATATTCCTATGTCAACTAAATACCAGGCAGTCCTTTAAAGTCTTAAGTCACTGAATCACACTTATATATTTTTAGATTATCTACTATGGGCCAAGTGTTGTGGGGCCATTAGCCCTGTATTTAAAGAGCTAAAACCTTTTTTATTTGGATTTTTTTTTTTTTTTTTTTTTTTTTTGAGACAGAGTCTCACTTTGTTGCCCAGGCTAGAGTGAGTGCCGCGGCATCAGCCTGGCTCATAGCAACCTCAAACTCCTGGGCTCAGTGATCCTACTGCCTCAGCCTCCCAAGTAGCCGGGACTACAGGCATGCGCCACCATGCCCGGCTAATTTTTTTGTATATATATATTTTAGTTGGCCAATTAATTTCTTTCTATTTTTGGTAGAGACAGGGTCTCGCTCAGGCTGGTTTCGAACTCCCGACCTTGAGCAATCCGCCCGCCTCGGCCTCCCAGAATGCTAGGATTACAGGCGTGAGCCACCGCGCCCGGCCTTTATTTGGATTTTTAAAAAATTTGTTTCCTAAATTGTCAGGTTACAGATCTAGCTATATATAGTCTTCCCTTGACTAACAAATTCTTCCTTAATTGAGAATTAAATTGAGAGAAGCCAATCACTCCACTGTTTCCTCAATCATTTGACAGCTTACTTTTTCAAAGACAAATAATAAACTTTTCAGAATCTTGGCAGACCAACTATAGAGATGAAACTCTCCAGCATTACTATACATACTCCAGTGGCAGGTTTAAAATCCCAACAATTAAAACATCATCTATTTCAAAAGGTTGCCAACAACTACTTCTGTTCAATCATTTCATCCACACCCAAATGCTTTCTACTCAGATGTGTGTTTTGATATTTATAGCATTTAAAAATATTACTTCAATACTATTTCTGCTATCAAAGTAACAGATGTTTACTGTTGAAACATTTGAAAATACAGAAAAGCAAAAAAACAAAAACAACTACCCCAAATTTTACTGCTCAGAGGTGATTTCTTTAACATTTTTGGTATATTTCCTTCTGAGTATATCTAGGGCATGTATAAGAATACACAAATATGTGTCTATGTATGCATATATATCCTCTGTGTGTGTGTGTGTGTGTGTGTAAGTACTACATGCACACCTGTGTAATATAGATTGAGTCCTCCATATTTTTTTTAAATCTGTTTCTTCCAGTCCTTCCATTCTAAGTCCCTCCCCTCAGTCCTTGAGCCACAGTTTGTTTACACCCTTTATACCATAATTTAGTTTTCTGTTTAAAACCTATACTTTATACTCACCATATAGTATCTGACCATATTGACCCCATTCCCATTATTACTATGGTTTCAGAGTTGTTTTTATGTTTGTTTGTTTGTTTGTTTTGAGACAGGGTCTCACTCTGTTGCCCAGGCTAGAGTACAGTGGCTTCATCATAGCTCACAGCAACCTCAAACTCCTCGCCTCAAGCGATCCTCCTGCCTCAGCCTCCCAAGTACCTGGGACTATAGGTATGCACCACCACACTGGCTACTTTTTCTATTTTTTGTAGAGACATGGTCTTGCTTTGTTGCTCAGGCTGGTCTCCAACTCCTGGCCTCAAGCAATTCTCCTGTCTCACCCTCCCAAAGTGCTGAGATTATAGACATGAGCCACCATGCCCAGCTCCAGAGAATTTTCAGGGTCTCCATTTACCCTTCTGTTTTATTAGTCAAATATTACGTTTATGTTTTTCTTATTGTTTTTTATTTTCTTCTCTTTATAAGCCCCAAATTTCAATTTAAAGCCCTCCTGGTCCTAACAAAACAATCCTTCTCTCAAATTCATTCTTCCCAGTCCTGAAAACTAGAAAAATAGTTTTGAGACACTAATTATGTCTCAAACCTTGTAAGTTAGAATCTAGAACATTAGAGATACATTTCCAGGCCCATCTAGCCTTATCATCTCTAAATCCATCAATCAGCAGAACCGGTATCAGCCTCTGCACTCAAAGAGATTTAACAGACCAGTCATCAATTCTAATTCCAAGAATGTGGTTTGTTTCTCATAAAGCCATTTCCGGTCTACATACAGCTTCCTTCCACTTCTCCAGAGAAACCACTGCCAGTATCGAAGTGACTGTATAAGATTCCTTTACACAACTCAGCACCTGGGAATACTGCTTATTGTTTGGCCCAGAACAGAACAGTGCTTCCTCAGAAAGCCTGACTCTTGCTCCCATGGAGTATGTCACATCTGCTGTGCGGCTCTGATGGGGCAGAGTTCCCTCTTCTCTTTCCACATGGAATCAAGTTTCTATACTCACCAACCTCTTGCAGGTTTATTGCTCGCTGACACTCTTTTCTACTTAGAATATTTGTTCCATTCGGTTTGCCTCGATCAAAAAATAACCTAAAAATGAGTGTTATTAACCAGGTACTCAGGTACCCTGGTATTAACCAGGGTACAAGCAACCCTTTTCTCCATAGTTTGACATGTTTATTTACTAAAAAGAACAAACAGGATTTATTATCTTAATACACTAAGCTTTCATTATGTGTCATCTGGTCATTTAAGATATGCCATATACCACATTAAAGAGACCATATTAATAATGATATTTTTTTTTGAGATAGAGTCTCACTCTGTTGCCCAGGCTACAGTGCTGTGGTGTCAGCCTAGCTCACAGCAACCTCAAACTCCTGGGTTCAAGGGATCCTCCTGCCCCAGCCTCTCTAGTAACTGGAACTACAGGTGTGTACCACCATGTCTAATTTTTTCTATTTTTAGTGGAGACGGGGTCTCACCCTCACTCAGGCTGGTCTTGAACTCCTGACTTCAAGCAATTCTCCCACCTCAGCCTCCCAGAGTGCTAGGATTGCAGACATGAGCCACTGTGCCCAGCCAATAATGATTTTCCTATCAGTGATTATTTTTAAATAATGATATATAATATTTGATTATAATTGTGGCATTTGAGTAGATTTTTTAAATTGGGGACACTGATTAAAAACATTATCTCCATAACAGGAACAAAAAGCAAATGTATATTCTCTGCAACTATTATTTCTATTTTTATTGCTAAAAACATATTATGAAATACAGTCCTTAAGCAAATAATACACTGTAGAAATAAACAGTACAATTCCCTTCTCCTTTATCTGTATCTCTGCCATAAAAATGTATCTTAGCATTTTCCCAAATAACATGGCAGTATAAGATTTTAATATTATCTAAAAACTAACATTTTCTTCTCTTTGTCTATTCTAAATAAATCATGGGGATTTTTTTTTAAATATTGCTTTTCTGATTTCAGTAATATCTTACAGGAAGTTAGATCAACTCTACTGATCCTGCACTGAAGATGTTTCACATTGATTTTTTTTTGTTCTTCACTTGGATGTATACAGAAAAGTAAAAATGGTTTTATTTCTTCTTTCAACTTATTGTGACATTTTCATGTTGTTACTGACATGAAAAGAAAATGACAAAAATTCTAAAGAACAGTTCAACAATAGTTATCCAAATTTAAATGCATATTCTACCTCTCTGAATTCATCTCATGGAAATCTAGTAATCGGACAAATATGCACACAAATGTAAAAATATATCCACCACATTGTTTATAAAAACCAAATATTGAAACCTGGTTTAACATTCATTAATAAGAAACTGCATACAGGAAATAATATGCAATTAATACTGTGAAACTATAGAAAATGTTGAAGTAAAGATCTCCAATATATATTATTAATTTAAAAAGCATATTAAGATCAATGTGCACAGCAAAATATATTTTAAATATAGAGATGTATTAAAAAGTCTATAAGAATATCACTAAATTTTTAAATGGTTATATTTCTGTGGGGTGCAATCACAAAATAAATGGTTATATTTCTGTGAGATGGGATCACAGGTAATTTTTTTGTCTTTAAATTTCTATATAGCTTATGGCATACAATGACCATGTATTACATTCATAGTTAAAAAGGGAAGATAACAAAACTATCCAGAATGTAAATTTCCCTTCAAACTCATTATCTTAAATCTAAACTAATTAAATGAGCCAAAACATATGATTTTGGATTTCCATTTCAGACTTTTTAAAATAGAAATGCTAAGTCTGGTTAATTTTAAAACATTTATAGGGAACCTACTATAAACATTTAATATCTAGAGAAATAGACAAGACAAGCCTCCAGGGATAAAGAGATCCATGTATTTATGATATAACAGCAAAAAATGTTCATTAATTCTATCAAGAAACAATCTAACCTGATCTGCATGTATTCTTTAGGTATGGAGAGTCTAAGTGAAGAAGACAATACTTTTTCTGACTTCTTTCACTCATTTAATCAGTATATCTTATCAGCAAGGGGATAAAGTCAAGTGGAGGAAACTGTTAGGATTTGCTATCCTGCAAGGGTATCGAACACTTTGAGTCCCAAAACCCTTCATCCCCACTGCTTTCTCAGTCTCCAAGAACAATTAGATGGATACAACCACTTATGATGCTTATCAACAAATTTGGACTCTGAGTTCTGTTTCATGTTTTACCACTTTTTTATTAATATATAAATATGTTAATCAAAAGATATGACTATGGGGCTGAAAATAGTATACATTTTTCCTGATAAGAGTTTAAAGATTCTCATAGCATCTATATCTGAAAAGTGATACTCTCATTGAAAAGACAGATGTATATTATCTTCTAAAAAATATGGTTCCTACTATTTAGTGAGTGATGAGCTCTCTTTACACTCTAGTTACATTCCACCAATACATCCCTTCATTGCAATAATGACTGAACATTAGAAATTGAGTATTTGGAGTAGACAGCAACTAAAGACTTTGCTTCATGCAAGAAGGGGTCTCACTTCTCTTTTACACTACACCCCTACTAAAGTTCTACCTAAGAAGAGAAAAACCATTAAAACCTATAGCAGGTGTCATAAAACTCACAGTGCCCCTGTATCATTAGTGAAATTATAAGGGACAGGGCAATGCTCTGTACCATCGTCCTATGCAGAGGCCTGGATGCTGACTGGAGGACATGGATGGAGAGAGGAAGGAAGTAAAGGCAGGGATGTCCTCAGACCCCCACTCAACCTGAGCAGCACCATTCCTATCTGCTGTGCGTCCTGGGCTCCTGCATGGGACTTCATTTGGAGAAACAGGCCTATTGTGTGGGTTAAAAAGGGGAGAAGAAAAAAGAAAGAAAAGGAAAAAACCTTTGAGGAGAAGCAGCACCTGATTCCTGGCCTGATACCTTTTTAACCTAGAAGCCTAAATTCTTGATTCACGTCTGCCACAAGCCAAGAGTACTTCTTGGGCAGGCCACCTCACATCTCACGGCCTGCAATTATAGGTAACACTGACGTGGAGAAAAAGTACCAAAAATATAAAAGAAGACTGGGAAGAAAGGAAGAGCATAACTGGTTTATAATTAAATTATTTTTCTGTGCATAAGGACATAAAGATTCAAGGCTACTAGAAGAACAAGGAGGAAAAGCAAGACCCTGCTTTAGAAATTACTGGTTTCCTGTAAATTACAGCAGGTCCTCAAACAACATCATTCTGTTCAGATTTGTTTCATTATAACATTGATGAGATAAAAAATCAATTCCCAGCCAGGGTTACTGTCTATATAGAGTTTACACATCCTCCGATGTCTGGGTGGGTTTTCTTGGCTATTCCAGTTTCCTCCCACACCCCAAATATGTACATTTTGGGTGAATGGGCACATCTCTACATGTCCCAGTGTGAGTGAGTGTGGGTGTGGGTGTGAGTGTGCCCTGCCATGGAATGGCACCCTGTCCAGGGCTGGTTCCTGCCTGTCACCCTCAGCTGCCAGGATGGGCTCCAGCCACTTGCAACCCTGAACTGGAATAAACTGGTTGGAAATGAATGAATGAATGAATGAATGGATACAAATTATTGTCCAATAAAAATCTGTAAAGTATATGATATTCATACTAATACACAACAAAAAACAATGCGGTACAAAAGCACTCAGTGAGGCCTCTGCATCTGCTATTGTTTGGTTTTGAACTGCATGGTGGCAGGAGGTGCTCCATACAATTTTTGCTGTGCAAACATTTATTTCTTGATTTAACCCACTATGACCACTATCACTCTCTGATTCACTAAAAAATTGGGTAAATAATTACCTTGCTTTTATTCGCATTTCTTAAATGTATATATAGCTCACATTTACTTCACTGGTTAGTATTAGAGTTGTTTTGGGTCTTTATTGAGAAGTTTGGTGATGTTTTTGTGACCAGAAATATGCCATAAAGAACTCAACTATAGTTTATATCAATTAGCCTATGGCAAAATTGGTTCTGTTGCATGTTTCTCTTAAAATCAGTTTCCAAGAACCTAGTGATGATGCCAAGTGAGGACTTACTGTATTTATAAACATGAACCTTCTTACATAAACTGGTTCAAAGTGAGTCTGAAGAATTGGCTCACCCACTTCTCACTTTGGCTCCTGAAACTTATGGATGCTGTTACTTTTACAAAGCTACTGCCATTTAGCTGAATACAGTGCACATGCAGTTAAATTTCAACAAAGTTGTAAGAGGGTCTCTCACAAGATCTACCCTTTGGTTACGACCCACATCTTTAGGGCAGTTCTCCACCCTGAATGTAAATAGAGAGTCACGCTAACCATGCAACATCTCCCTTATTCAGAGTTTAGGGTGTATCCAGTAGAACAAATGTTGAGGCAATTAATTAAATTGGCTGTTTTGTGACAAGATGTGATAACGACATTTTATTTATTGGACTCTAAAATTTTATTGAGTGTTTACTATTTGCCTGACACTGTTTCATGCATTATCTCATTGTCTCATCTAATCCACACAGCACAATTATTAGCCCCAATTTCTGATGGAGTAACTGAATCATAGGATGAATGCAACGAATCTTAGAGACTACTTCACCCAGTATCTTTATTTTAAGAAAGAAAATGAGGCAGGGGTTACTTAATGTCAGAATCAGCACTAGACTATGGTTGTCTTCTGGGCCAGCCAGGCCTTGGGAGGTTTGGGGCTTTGGAATTAGACAGCAAGTATTTACATACTGGCATCAGATACTCACAGATTTCACTTGAGAAGGTAGAATATCGCAAAATAAGTTTCCCTATAAAAATGTGACACAGCACAGGTGTAAATTCCTAAGGCCAGGCTCACCGTAACACTGACATACAGCTCATAAATTGCTGAACACAGTGGTCAGTCTATTACCTTTGCTAAGCTATTGAATTTCTCAAATTTCATAATGTTCAAAGATTTTCTGAAAATCCAAGGCCTATGCAATAAATAAATCACATGCCTATTCTATTGGAGGTAGAATTCTTACCTAACATTCATTTCCTATATTTCTTATAAAACCCTCAAAATTATAAAGACTATAAATTTAATGTGCTACAATTTTAAACTTAAAAATTATAAATCCTCATTCTTTATACTGTTTCAGAATGCCAATGTCTGTCTAGTCTTTTTTGGATGTCATTCTCCAATGTCATTTTCAAATTTGTGATTCATGTTCTATTTGACCTTTGACTAACACCTCTAAGCCCTGTCCAGAGATAATCACTGTTCTCAAGTTGGTATGTATTCCCCTAGAGCTTTTCTCTATAGATTCACAAACATATATTTTTATCCACAGAGAATATGTAGTAATCTTATGTGACTTATTTATTTAGAATAAACAGTGTCATACTGTATATATCATTCTATAACTTGTTTTTTCATCCCTTAAGAAATGGTGCTGGGGAAAAATTTCCTTGTCAGTAAAAAAAAAAACAAAAAAAAAAAACCCCATATTAATAGCTCATTCTTTTTAACTGTGCAGATTTCCACAATTTGTTTAACCAGTTCTCTATGAATGAACATTTGGGCTGTTTCCCTTTCTTGCTATTACAAATAATGTTGCAATGATAATCCCTGCTAGAGTTTCTCTATTCTTCTCTATAGCATTTTATTAGGAATTATTTTAATTAAGCATACATTCTAATTATATACAATTCCCCAATAAACAAGGTGGTATAAGGTATTTTTATTTATTGCTTAGCTTATTTATTGCTTAACTAGAATAAATTTCAACTATGGCTTTCATCTCTGTTAATATTAAATTTAGTGATCTATCCTCACACTAGAACAGAGCTCAGCAAACTATGACCCACAGGCCAATCCCACCCATTGTCTGTTTTTATAAATAAAATTTTATTGAAATACACTCATTCTTTTATGTATTTTCTATGACTGCTCTGATACTACAACAGCAAAGTTAATTAGTTGTGACAGAGACCATATGGCTCACAAAGCCAGAGATATTTACTATCTGTCCCTTTACCAAAAAATTTTACTACCCTCTGCACTAGAATATGAAACATTCTTCCTCTAGAAATTTTTTTCATTTCTACAAAGTGTAAGTTAAAGGGCCAGTATCTTTATGTTTTCAGTGTAAGATGTATAGTAGCACTTGCTTCTAAAAAACAAATAAAAAGTCCGTATCTGCTGAACAAAACAGTATCTCTTTTGAATTCTACAACTGAGGCCATATCTGCTTTGGATCCTTCATAACTTTTGAAGATATTGAGTGGATTAATTAAACTATGGATTTCCCTTAAAACAAATAGCTGGTTATCCCTCAGCCTAACTGGTAATTTAGGTTGCCATTTTGAAGAAAAATACAAAATTTTTAACTGGTTTACCTATTATCACTTTGTAGTATTTAATAATATTTGAGATATGGAACAAGATTATAAAATGAGGCAACTCGTAATTCAAGCCAAAAGATTCACGCTCTGGACAGCCCTGCACCCTTCAGCATCTGGGATGCTTGCACTAGATGCTAGTAAGACCCTTCCCAGTCCTCACATTCTGTGGCATCTATAATCCACACTTAAAAGGAGATACTTATAATAAGAACTTCATTTATTTAATTTAATACTTAAAATTACCACATTTACTAATAAGCTACATTATTTTATGTTGCCACTGCCTGTGAAATTTACATTAAAGTTGGAAAATAGGTGCTAATGGCTAACAAAATCAGTCATAGCTTGAGCCTATATACTCTGTGCTCATGTAGAATGAACTGGTGTTTACCGAATTAATTGCTAACAGATTCTACCACTTATTTAAAATAACATAAGGAGACCCCAAGGATGCATAGATGAATTTGCTCTTGTTAGAATTATACATGTTTCACTGTTTGCAACTCAACTTGCCAGGTTGTGCTACATTTGTAGGAAGAGGGAAACAGTGCTTCCAGCCATTGTTCATGTCAATGTTAAAGTTCTTTTCAGCATTTCTCATTATGAAACATTATAAAAGCTATAAATAGGGACCCAACAGTTGTACAAAGCACTGAATTCCCATTTTGTTCTCTCCTACAGAGAGAAAGAATAGAACAACAAGTCCACTGGTTTTGTTTGATCAAAAATAATAGTAATAATAATTACTTCTCAATTATTTGCTGATTGACAGTTGGCAGACTTTTCAGAGACCTCTTTGGTGACCAGATTGCTTAGTCTTTTAGACCGGACTATAGTAACCCATGGTTGCCCCTCCCCCTGCCAACCACTTACAAAAAAATCAGCACATTGATTTGTTGGTGGTGCTGCTGTTGTGTGGGGAGAACAAAGAAGAGGGGTGGAGAAATAACTGCTTTTCTCTACCAAAGTGTTAGGTCCAGGGTGGACCCAGGACCCAGTTTGCCCAGGACAACCAGATTTATACCACGTTGTCCTAGTATAGTTATGAATAACCCCCTGTGTTCCCCTGAAATGTCCCCGGCTGAACCCCGCAAATCATACAGTCACGCTCATCAGGCCCCAGCCTTTTCTCCTTCATCTTTGCCTCTCCCAGGGTCTCCTCTCCAGCTTTTCTTTGAAAGCTCTGATTAGGAAGGTCCTAGAGGGAGAATGGGGGAAGCACCAGATTGGAAAAATCGATGGACGGAGTCAGAGACAAGCAGGGCTCTAGAGATCCTGAGAGCAAGAGGAGCTGAGGCAAGTGGTCAATGATGCAGAGTCGGGGGTGATGTCTGAGGTCAATGTCAGTGCTCCCTGCCCTCTGGTCAGTCAACCAGGTCGGGGGAGGGAGTTACATGCTTTCAAGTTTGGCAGTGGAGAGTTGAGAGGCAAGTGCCAGGGACGGAGTTTCTGTGGGAAGACTGTTGTCATAATCATAAGGACACAGGTCAGTACCACGAGAACAGGTTACAGGGAAAAACTGAAAGGAATATCCTTGTTCAAAGGTCTAAAGTGAGAGTCAAGACTCTTCAGTGCTATCATGGAAGCTGATATTTGAAAAAACTCTCTGAATCCTGAAGATTCAACAGCCAAGTAACGTCCAAGGAACAGATGCTTTAAAAACTTTGAGAAGATTCACACTGCCTATAAAGTTAGAACAACTCCCCCTTCAATCCTAGTCTGCCTGCCTCTCTCTGAATTAAAGGTTTCCTCTATTTTCCATCATAGATTATTTCAGAGTGAGTTTCCTCTTTAGGGGCACCTGTCCTAGGCAGAAAATGTCATCTAGTTGGAGTTCCAACTTTCTCAGGGGCTGGGGACCCAACTCTCAAACCTACTTCTCATATTAATCGTCATCAGTTAAAAACTGGGTAGCTGAAGGACTGTGACACCATGTGACTTGTGCCCCCAGGAAACCACAATAGATGTACTAAGTGTTTGCAGAATAACAATACAGTCATGCACTGCATAATGATGTTTTGGTCAAAGAAACAGAACACATATGTGACAGTGGTCCCATAAGATTATAATGGAGCTGAGAAGTGCTATTGCCTAGTGACATGGCCATTGCAATGTTGCAGTGTAATGCATTACTCACGTGTTTGTGGTGATGCAGGTATAATCAAACCTACTGTGCTAGCACACAGGATTATGTACAGTACATAACATTTGATAAATATAACAAATGACTACATTATTGGTTTTCCTATATTATACTTTTTGTCATTAGTTTAGAGTGTACTTACTCCTTCTACTTACAAAAAAAGTTAACTGTTAAATAGCCTCAGGCAGGTCCTTCAGGAGGTAGTCCAGAAGAAGACATTCTTATCACAGGACATGACAGCTGCAGGCGAGTTATTGCCCCTGAAGACTTCCCAGTGGGACGAGATGTGGAGGTGGACGACAGTGAAATTGGTGATCCTGACCCTGTGTAGGCCTAAGCTGATGTGTGTGTTTGTGGCTTAGTTCTTACCAAAAAAGTTTAAAAAAGAAAAATAAAAAATTTTAGAAATAGAAAAAAGCTTATAGAATGAGGATATGAAGAAAAAATAGTTTTGCACAGCTGTACAATGTGATTTAAGCTACGTTTATTACAAAAGAATCAAAAAGTTAAAAAAAATTAAAAGTTTATAAAGTAAAAAAAAGCTATAGTGAGCTAAGGTTAATTTATTATTGTAGAAAGAAAAATATATTTTTAAAAATTTAGTGTAGCATAAGTGAACAGTGTTTATATAGTGTACAATATTGATGTCCTAGGCCTTTACATTCACTCAACTCACTCACCCAGAGCAACTTCTAGTCCCTCAAGCTCCATTCAAGTTAAGTGCCCTATACAGGTACACCACTTTTTAACTTTTATAGTGCATTTTTACTGTACCTTTTCTATATTTAGATATGTTTAGATACACAAATACTTACCATTGTGTTACAATTGCCTACAGTATTCAACACAGTAACAGTAACATGCTATACAGGGTTGTGGCCTAGGAGCAACATGCTATATGATATAGCCTAGGTATGTAGCAGGCTATACCATCTAGGTTTGTGTGTAAGTACATTCTGTGATATTTGTATAATGATACATTTCTCAGAACCTATCCCTATCATTAAGCAACACATAACTGTACTAAAAATTTTATAGTTGTTGAATAGCTAACACTGAGTATTATCTACATTTCAGGCTCTATTCTGTTTCAAATTTGTTAATTCATTTAATCTTTACACAACCCTAAGAATGACAATATTATTCCCATATTCCATATTGGAAAACTGAGTTTAACTAATTTACTGTGAGTCACGTTAATAGGTGGCATAACCAGGATTCAGACCAAGGCAATTAGCTCCATTCCCTACCAATGCAGCCACTTCACTACAGTACCTTTCTTATACCAAATTTTTCTGAAATTCCAGGGTAGCTAAAATCTTAGAACTAGTTTTGATGGTCAACTTTAAGAGACCACACATCAAACTGACATAACCCAAAGTAATTCCAGTAAATCACACATACACTACTTTTGAGTTTTTCTCTTAAAAATTAAAATTAAAATGTAAGGGACAATGCTTCGTACTTTCCATATTCCTATGAAGTAAATAATAATCTTAAATCTTTCAACTGTGCAAAGCTTACACTGTGAAAATCTTAGTTGTATTTCTTCTAAACCAAAATAACCTGCCAAAATATTCAGGGAAGAGAACTCATGATGGTGTTATATTCCTTTCTGAATGCTTCATTTAGACACCTACCAGAGATCCCTTCATGGACACAGGAAAATCTTAAACTGTCTCTATTTGATTGTGCTCGCCTAAGGCATTAAGCCCAATCCACCATGTCGCACCTCAGTAACTCAACACAGAGTAGAAAATTCTTACAGTCAGGTTCCCCAAGGGATTTGTTAAGTTTCACATGCATTTAGTTGTGCAGTTGGCCTGCTCAAATTGATAAACTTGTAGCTAAATTCTTTCTGCAGCAATGGGCTGTTGGGCTTATTTTTTTTATCACCAAGAGAATAAATATTGCAAAAGAAGCTGTTACTCTGTGTTAGTGTTACCCATTAGTTTTTAGCATAATTGAGCTTACATTCCAATTTCTCACTAACTGATAAGTATTTATTTTGTGGATGTGGTTAAAAGGTGAAAGGGATTAAAAAGAACTAATACTGAAATATATTTATAGCAAAAAAAGGGAAGGAAATGTTGGTGTCTTAAAAAGTGAGGGAAAAAAATGAAAGAAAAATTATGAATAAAATTATTATTTTTCTTAAAACCCTCCAGTTGCTACAATACATGCTTATACATGGGAACTCTTTCAATGATCTGCCCCATGAAAATGCTCTAGCCTAACCCACGTATATTATATAGAGAGTTTGGATGACTTGTCCAAGATCATGAACCCCGATAACCCGTCAGGACTAGATATCACTGGTCCCCTAACTCTGCAATCAGAGCTATTTCACACATATCATTCTGGCAATATACGATAGAACATCTGCATCTGAAAGTCCCATTGCAACCTAAAACTGAACATGCATTAAATCAACACATTACAATCATGGCAATCATACTCATTCCCAATTTGTTACCATCAACATTACACTACTATCAGAATTTGTAGGAACCACCTCTCTCCTTTGGCCTCCAGGTCTCAATATGTCCCATCATTACTTTTATATCTGATGTGTCACAACTAAAAAACCTACCAGGAATCTTCTCTGACTTCAAACTTCCACCTTCTCCAGTACCGTAGGACACGGGGCCACTTCATAGTTTGCCTGAACAAAGCAGGCTCTTCGCTGTAACTCCATGTCTAACATTTTATATTTGTTTATTTGCAACTTGATAGGATCCTACAAACAACCATTAGAATCTCTTCCTTGAGTAATTTTTGATTCTTGTTCTCAAAAGCCATCAATGGCTCCCAATTGCCTCTTGAATCAAATGAAAACTCCTATCCAAATGATTATCTTCACACCTAAGTGCCTTCATCTCCATTCAATAGGTTTATTCAGCAAGTATTTTTTGAATAATCATTTTGTGCCTAGTTATATGCTAGGCCCTGTGGGAAATTATAAGATATATGGCAGAGTCCCTCCTCTTATGGATCTTTTTTTTTATTTCAAAGTATTACGGGGTGCAAGTAATTTTGGTTACATGAATCACTTTTATAATGCTTGAGTCATAGTTATAAGGGTACCCGTCACCCAGATATTGTTAATTGTACCTGTTAGGTAGGTTTTCACCAATCGAATCTTAACAATCGATGTGGAGATGCAAAACATGCATACAGAAATTTTGTATAGCAATACAAGGCCGTCCATGACTAAACACAGTGGTGAGTAAAACACACAAGTCAAAACTGCTAGAAACCAATGTGTTTGTGTGTGCAATGGCATAGGTTACACCTGACATCAGTCGAGGCTTGTTCCAGAAAAGTGAAGAATGGCACATTCTCCAGGGAAAACTCATGGCTCCAGGGTAGGAATTTAACATCCTCTAAATCTGGAGGCCAATGTGACCAGTCAGTCTGGAATAGAGCCATCTTGTGATTTGTAGTCAAAAATGAGGCTGGGAAGGAGGTGGGAACAAGATGATTCTTTAAGCACGAGCTGCAGAATTTAGAATTCCTCACACAAAAGGAAAGAAAGGTATTACTGAGAATGTAACAAGAAAGTAATTATTTGTCTTGCAGCAATATTCAGGATGAAATTCTAGGTAGGGAATTATTACACTAATGCAATCATTAGGAGATAAGGTCACTAACAAGAGTGTGCATATGTGGAAGAAGGAAAGAAGAGACTGAAGAGACATTCTAAAGAAACACTATTAAGTGTGACTTGAAGTATCTTGCTAACATAATACAAGAATGAAGAAATTGTTGATTTAAAAAATGGATAATGGAGTATTACTTAGCCCTTAAAAATGGCGAATTAATACCTCTTGTATTATCTTAGATGGAGCTGGAGCCCATTCTTCACAAAAATGGAAATATTAATACAAATGCCACATGTACTCAGCATTAAATGGGTACTAATCACTCAACACATATGTGCACACATGGAAGTAACATTCATCGGGGATTGGGCAGGTGGGAGCGGGGAGGAGAGAATGGGTAAATTCACACCTAATGGGTGTGATGCGTGCTCTCTGGGGTATGGGCACACTTGTGGCTTTGACTCAGGCAGTATAAAGGCAATTTAAGTGAACAAAGCCTTTGTACCCCCGTAATATTCTGAAATAATAATTAAAAAAACAAATAAAATGCAGCCAGTAATCAGTCTAATAGTCAGAAAAGGCTCCTAGAAAATAGTTCTTATTTTATTTTATTTTAGAGACAAGGTTTCTGTCACGCGGGCTAGAGTGCAGTGGCACAGTCATAGCTCACTGTAACCTTGACCTCCTGAGGTCAAGCAATCCTCCTGCTTCAGCCTCTGGAGCAGCTAGGAGTACAGGTGTGCACCACCATGCCTGGATAATTTTTTTTATTTTTTGTAGAGAAAGGGTCTCACTACATTACCCAGGCTTATCTCAAACTCCTGGCCTCAAGTGATCCTTCTGCCTCAGTCTCCCAAAGTAGTGGGATTACAGGTGAGCCACCGCACACAGCCCAGTCCTTATGCTATAGACCAGAAAAGTAAAAAGGATGGTGTTTTCCTTGAAAATATTTTCATAACCACTACAAAGATTTCCAACATATTTCCATCATTGGCAGAATAGAGGTCCAGCTCCTTGGCCTAGTTAATATTCTTGACCCATCTCTACTGGGCTCCAAGTTATCTGTTATGGATGGAATTGTGTCCTCCTCCCAAATTTGTATGTTGAAGCCCTATCCCCTGATGTAACTATATTTGGAGATAGAGCCTTTAGGGAGGTAATTAAGGTGAAATGAGGTTGTGAGGGCATGGCCCTAACCTGTTAGGACTAGGGTCCTCCGAAGTACAGGAAGAAACACCAGAGCTCACTCTCTCTCCCTGCACTCACAGAGACGAGGCCACATGAGGAGGCAGAGAGAAGACACCAGCTCCAAGCTAGGAAGAGAAGCCTCACTAGAAACCAGCCCTTAACAGCACCTTTACTCCAGTCACCAGAACTGTGAGAAAATAAAAGTCTTGTTGTTTCAATTTATTTTTTAAAAATGGATAATGAAGCCAGGAAAGGAATGGGTGGTGAGCTTGAGATGAGGACAGCACATCCAAGCTGAGTAGGAAATTGAGGAGACTAACCTAAACTTCAGGTGAAAAATAAGGATGTACTTTAGAGTCCGAAGACACTAGTGTTAAAGTGATAGCAAGAGACTGTGTGTTCCCCAAAGCAGCCCATGCTTGTTTCCTCCTGGGCACCCACCTACATTACCTTTCCCACGGCCTGATGTAAATGTGGAGCCACAAGAGTGAGTTCTGGTCAGTGGAATGTGGGTGGGGTTACCTGTGTTTCCCACCAGCTACCCTCCATTTGCTGTCTCTTTCATCAGCTGAATAAAAAAGGCTCTGAGAACTTACAGGAAGATGGCCTAGGACTCAGAATTTAGACAGAAGAAACTTGGATTCCTGAATAACTGCATAGACTAGATACACACATGCAGATTGCTCTGTCAGCTGGGCTGGAGTACAGTGGCATGATCATAGCTCACCTCAGCCTTGAGCTCTTGGGCTCAAGCAATCGTCCTGCCTCAATCTCCCCAGTAGCTTGAACTACAGATACATGCCACCACATCCAGCTTAATTTTTTTATTATTATTATTTTAGATTTGGGTTCTCACTGTGTTGCCCAGGCTGGTCTTAAACTCTTGGGCTCCAGCGATCTCACCTCAGCCTCCCAAGTAGCTGGGATTATAGCTGTGAGCTACTGCTCCCAGGTCAAAAGTAACCTTTGATTGTATTAAGTCACTCATACTTGAGATTACTTGTTATAGCAGTTACCCTCCTCTAATATGGTTGGTTTTTCAGAAGAAATTTGTGTCCTACCAAAACTCAGCTGATCAAGCAAGCCTTACTATCATCTACAAATAGCCTGCCTACTCCCTCTGTATTTTCATTTCATTCTTACTTCCTAGAATGATTTTTTCCCCATACTGATTCTTGTCCTTCCTGTCCTTAATATTTTTG
The DNA here is from genome assembly GCA_008750895.1 of Mirza zaza. Taxonomy (NCBI): domain Eukaryota; kingdom Metazoa; phylum Chordata; class Mammalia; order Primates; family Cheirogaleidae; genus Mirza; species Mirza zaza. The sequence continues at coordinate 75,959 of VSMD01003219.1, forward strand.
CATAAGTTTTACATCCTGTATTAAAACAGTTCCTGACTTGCCCCAGCTGACAATAGTCACTGTAATCATTTTCCCAACTCCACAGCACTTGTGCAAATATCTCTATCCATCTGTAACTGGTTATGACTATGTTTTTATGTTTATTTTATCTGTTATCATGTATCTCCATTTATATTTGTTCCATTAGATTATAAACTCAATATGAACAAAGATTGTGTTTCCTATTTCCTTTGTAATTTCCTACATGCCTCATATATTGCCCTACACTGTCAGTGCTTCATAAACCCAACTAATTGAAGTTCAAACTTCTACTCATATACTTGCACCAGATGCGTAACAACTCACAAAATCTATGTGTATAACATAAATACACGCGCCGTCTTGCAGCAGCATCCTACTTTATCCAGCACATCAGGGAACAAGCTGGCCCACAGAGTTAATCTTTACAATCAAATATAATGCGGCACGGAGGAACACAGTGGCTACACAACCTAGAGCATTCAGTGGGCGTCTATCTGAGCCTGAAATGCTCTCCAGTATGTCACACTTGGACAACAGTCATTAAAACAGGTGTGTCTATTAGACTTTTGGTAGCAAACAAGTTCAAAATGATCAAAATTAGTTTACACTTATCTGACCTGGGCAACGACTGCTAAAAATATTTTAAGTTGACACTCTCCAGACAAGGTTAGATCCAGTTGCCAGCAACTCTTTCTCTACAACTCAACTCCAGAACACAGCACCATCTCTTCTCTTCTCCCCAGCAGAGTGAGGGCTCCTTCCTTTGTGCACTAGGTCATTTTGTATAAATTTCTATTGCAGCATTCATCACACTTTGTGGTAACTGTGAGTCTTTCTCACTACTTCCTCCCAACCCACTCCAAACCCCTTGGGGAAAATGGTATTCCTCTTCAAATCCCCAGAGCCCAGGTAGCACTTGCAGCCTCCTAAGTTAAATTATTCAGGATTTTTCAAATTACAAGCAACAGAAGCCCAAGCTAAACAAGCTTAAGGAAAAAAAGGACCCACATAACAGTAAGGATAACTGGGTCTAGAAAAATATATCATTAACAGATTTTTCCCCACCCCTAACATGTAATTTTTAGAGCATCTTTACTAAAGGTAAAAAGCTTGGGTTAAAATTGTTTCCATCCAAAATAGCAAAGGAAATAATTAGAAAAAAATATACCTATAATTTCTAAAACTAAAACTATTTCAAGAGGGAAATAGGCACTGGGTAATCATTTAGAAAATGCAACTGTATTAGACAAGAAAAATAACACTTTTAATAATCCCACCTAATTCCTCACAGTTCTCCTATTGTAAGTCAAGGCATAGAAAAGAAGTTCAGCTAGATTTTTTTTTTTTTTACCACAGTCAATAAATGAAATTAAAGAAGCAAAAATTACTGTTTAAAAGCAAACTTTGAGTACCCACCATGTTCCTTACACTGTGCTGGGCACAAGGAATAGAAACACTAACAGGATGGGGTTCGAAGGAATGTGCAGTGTAATGACAGGAAGAAGCAGGAACACCACAGGCTGCAGGGCGTCCACCAGCCAGGGTGAGGGGAAACAACGCTACAACCTAGGGAAGCGCAGGAGTGGGGGCTATTTCACAGAGAGGCCAGCGCTTCTGTCTCCCTCACAGATGTCACTGGGCTTTACCAAGAAAGGAAGCGGGGAGAACAGCATAAGCCAAAGTAGAGAATGATAAAAGAATGCAAAGTGTTTCGGAAACAGTGGGACACAGATCATGGGAGAAAAAACAGCAGGACAGGAAATGGGAAATTAGATTGCAGCCAGATTTTCAAGGGTTTTATAATAGGAAGCTGGGGAACCTAGAGCTTCATTCTGTACACAAGGGGGAACCAGTGAAAGTTTGTTGATTTTTTTAATTGAAGTTCACCTAAATATAATATTAATCATTTTAAAGTGAACAATTCAGTATCATTTACTGAAGGAAGCATGCAGCCACGGCCTCTATGTAATTCAAAAAATATTTTCATCATCCCAAAAGGGAACCCCCAATCTGTGTTCTGTCTCTATGGATGTACCGACTCTGAATATTTCATATAAATGAAATCATAGAATATGTGACTTTCTGTGTCTGGCTTCTTTCACTTGGAATATGTTTCTGAGGTTCATCCACTTTGGTACGTGTATCAGTATTTCATTCCTTTTTATGGCTGAATAATATTCCATTGCATATATATAGCACAACTTCTTTAGTCATCTGTGGATGGGTATTTGGCCTCTTTTCACCTTTTGGTTCTTGTGAATAGTGCTACTGTGAACCTGTACTTGTTTGAGTAACCATTTTCAAAATCTTTCAGGTATATACCAAAGAGTGGGATTGCTGGGTCATAAGATGTTCAATTTTTTGACAAACCACAAAATTATCTCCCACAGTGGCTGAACCATTTTACACTGCTACCAGAGAAAGTTTTCAAAGAGGCCACTCTAGTTACCTAGATAAACGAACCCAGTGCCTGAGCTAGGACCACAGGAGTAGGAAACAGAGAAGGCCAGAGTGTAAACAGGAGGGAGAAACGCCATGGAAGTAGTCAGATGTGACTCCTAGGTTTTTAGCTTCAATAAAAAGATGAGTGGTTCAAGCATTAACTAGGTTACAGAACAAGAAAGATAAAGCGCTAGTGAAGGAAGGGAGTGAGAAGGGCTGATTTAGAAGAGCTAAGTATGTCCCATGGGTCATTAGGAATTCCGGCCAAAGGAGGAGGCTTTGAACCTATATTCCATCTATTGTGTTGAGCTACCCCAGCTTCACTTTCCTACTAATACAGTCCTCTTTCTTTCCCATCTTCTTCATAACATTTCCCAAGAGTTACTTGTTTCTTTAGTAAAATAACAATTGTTCCAAAGAGAGAATCTTGATTCAACGAACTTAAAATGCTTAACTATTTAAAACATAAATAGTGGCATGACTAGCCTATTCAAATTGTTTACATTTAAGGTCCCAATAGCAAGCAGTTATCTAACAAACTTTATCAAAGATTAGCTTTTCTTTATATAAAATCATTTTTATTCATTTAAATTAACATTTGTCATGGAGAAAAAATATTTTGTGCTCTGATCTATAATTTGTAAGAAATTTAGTATATTTAGTTGTTGTAATTTTGATGTCTTGTATTTTGTCTTTTCTGAAAGAGAAGTATGACTAGTATTAACCTATCTTAACTTTTGTCAACAGGATATTAATTTAATATACGGAAATTCAGTTTGCAAGTATCTAACAGACATAGTAGTGAAGTACCATGTAATGCCAAAAGCATTTATAATTTTTCTCAATAGTATACATTAAGTACAAACATAAGTACTTGCATATTTACAGCATTCATGGAATTAATAATATGGTATTTCAAACAAAATAATAAATAACTTCCTTTCCCAGTCCATCACACACACACCCTTTTTCTCCCTCCCCCCAGAACACTCAGCCTCTCTATCACCTCTTAACTTGCAAAACTCAAAGGAGACTATCTCTACAAACTTACTGGTTCCCTTTCCCTGGGGCAGAAGGTAATTAATTTGACTTAAAAATCCTCCTCTTCAAATTCCTTCTGGGTTATGATAAGCTAAGATCCTGTTTATGTAAACAAAAGTGCTTAATTAAACAGAGCATATGATAATGCCAAAAAGAAAAAAGATTTTCATGCTACCATTTTATTAATCAAAACTTGACTATATCTGTGGAACCATGAAGATACATCAATATTTGAAAAGGTAACAGTATTTTAATTTTCTAATGCCTTTATTACATTTTTAAAAACTAACTTCACCTTCATTCAAAATTAAAATCAAGTTCCATAAAAATTCACTGGAGAAATGATTAATTTACCATGGGAAATAAAAGCCACAATCTGTCAGTAAAGCCCAGCATTTCTGCCTGTTGAATGGAAAATAACCCTTAGTTGAACTAATATAAAAATAAAAAATAGTTAATAAATGGATCTTTTGTCATAACATGACACTGTCATCAAACTCAGTAGCCATTTTTAGGTAGAAAATCTTTTCACTTTGTGCATTTGCTTATAATTTCCTCTTAAATTTCTGACCATCTTAGATCTTCTGACCCTACACAAAGCAGGGAAGTCGATTGTATTTGATTACATTTTCTTCTAGAATTTCTCACCTCCTTGGATTTTCTGACCCTGTTATTCAGCTGCCTCCTTGAAAGTTAATTTTTTATTTACATCTTGGAGTTTCTTGTTATTCCTTCTCTCAAAGCTCTAAAACTGGTCAGTCCCAAACCTACATTTGTATCCCTGTCCTCTCATACAGCTCCAGTTCTTTCTTAAATGGCCTATGGGCATTTTTACTTCAATATAGTACTATTCACAATAGCTACAAAGAAAATCAAATACTTAGGAAAATACTTAACTAAGGAGGTGAAAGGTCTCTACAAGGAGAACTACAATACACTAAGGAAAGAAATCACAAATGACACAAACAAATGGAAAAACATCTCTTGTTCATGGATTGGTAGAATCAACATTGTTAGAATGTCCATACTGCCCAAAGTGATTTATAGATTCAATGCAATCCCCATCAAAAATCTAGAAAAATAATTCTGTACTTAATTTGGAACCAGAAAAGAGTCCAAACCACCAAAGCAATCTAAAGCAAAAAGAATACATTTGGAGGCATCACATCACCAGACTTCAAATTATACTATAAGTCTATCATAACCAAAACATCATGGCACTGGTATAAAAGTAGAGATATAGACCAATGGAATAGAATAGAGAACCCAAAAATAAAACCATCTACCTACAAACAATTGATCTTTGACAAAGCAGACAACAACATACACTGAGGAAAGGAAGCCCCGCTAAATAAATGGTGCTGGGAAAACTGAATAGCCACATGCAGAAGAATGAAACAGGACCCCATCTCTCACCATAAACAAAAATTAATTCAAGATGGATAAAAGACTTAAACATAAGTCATGAAACCATAAAATTCTTCTTTAATATAGCAACATTAGTCAAATGCAGCATAGTCTCAAGAAAACCACCATTTTCCTTGACAAACCAGTTCCATATCACAATCTTCCTATTTTGATTATTGATAGCCACTATTCTTCTAGATATGCAAAAACTGGAGTCATCTTTGACTCATTCCTTCATTCTGAATTTAATCATGATTTTATGTGTATTTGATATAACTCTTTTCAATAAGGATAATTAATGTTAACTGCCTTAGTATGAAGGTAACAAATAGCTTATGCCTTGATATTTATCTCAGAAGACATGGTCACTATAATCCCTGGTTCCTTAGTTGCTCCTTTCCTTCTAAAACATCAATAACTCCACATGTAGTTTAAGAAAAAGAAAAAAATATATAGAAAAATATTAATAATTTTAAAAAATAAATAAATAAAACATCAATAACTACAGCAACTCTCCTGCCTCATGCCAGGCTCGATGGCAGGTGTGGTTCCTAAGCCAGGGACAAGCAGTGAATTAGCCTTTGCTGCTCATCCCCTACCAACTCAGGTCCTGACACCGTACCAGGAGCTAAGCAGTGCATACTCCAAACACCTGGAAATTAAACTGACCTGTGAAATTTCTACCCTAACACAACATACCGGAGCAGAAATAGGCAAAGTCTTCTTAAAGAAACAGAATGGTTTCTAAGCCATCAAGATTTTTTACCTGATGACCTAAAGAAAGAAGGTGACACAAAGAGATTCCTTAACCACAGGGACCACTTAGAAAATGACCACCACAGAGACAAATGCTGGATGTGCCCTTCCACACCACTGTTCATGGCAGAGCAGCTTCAGTTACTAGACTTTGAGGAGTCCAGTTTTACTGGCCAGTCCATGTGCAGATGGCGGCAGCAGGCTCTCAGAGTTTGATTCATCCAGCTCCCCCATTCTGACTCCATGCTCGCTGGGCCCCTTCTGAGTGTGCTCTGGCTCTTCATTTTGAAAAAGAATGTCTGGGTCTTGCTAAGATGAACATTCCATCTGTGTGATTGTATTTATCATGGTAAACGAATAATTTGGCATCCTGGTTTTATTAGCCTCATGAATGTAGTTAATGTGAGTCCACCTGAGAGAGATGGATCTGCCCTATGAGTGCTGATGACATCAGACTTCTAAGCTGGCAAAGCTGAGTGACAGACCCTGCGCCAGATACAGTCAAATCATCAAGGCAACAAACACTCACTATGAGGCCCAGAGGGAGGTTCAATAGTATTTTTTTTAACTAACCCTGAATGAGATTTTGTAATGCTGAATGTATGGGGATAGCATTTACAATCCAAATTGCTTTAAACTAATCATGGGTTATGATCTGAATGATACAAATTAAGAGCTGGAAAATAAACTGTCATTGATATTTTTGTCCTCTAGTTATTAAATGAATGATGTGTGTTGTTTTTATGCCGTTATAGAGCCAGAGGGAAGAATTCTACCCACATTCAGACTCCACTGCCAGCACAGGATATAAACAAGGGGTCCACAACACCACTACTTTGTGCAGCCTCAAAGGAAGATATTACTAGTGTTATTAGGGAAATCAGGGCAAATAGAAAGCTAAAGACACCAATGCTATGTTTTACCATGGGGCCAGAGAGATACTCTTTGATAATCTTCGTTCTCCCAGAGTGAAGACCTCCAAGGTAGTCTTAGAGGGGGACATTACCCCTCATGTCCAGATCACATCTTACATGGGATTTAATTCTGCTGGAATTAACTAGGTGAGTTTTCTGGAGAAGCATCAAGAACATCAACCCTTATCCTGGAATGATCACAAATATACCTCTATAGGGCCATATATAACTATCCTGTACCTATCTCATTGATCCTGACAAGGCTCCGGTAATAAACTTCACCAAGAACAAACTTTGAATCCCAATGGATTAAAGCTCCAATGATTTTTTTAAAACTATACTCACTCACAGTTGTCAAGTTTTGTATTGATCACTTCTCCTCAAATTATTTCCTCTGCTTACTGGATTTGCCCACTGGTAGCCTTCCATTGTTACTAAGACAATTCCAAAATTGGCAATGAGGGGAAGGGGAAGATGGTAGCACCCAGATCAATAAACTTTACAGAATTATATATAGTCACATTAACTTATTTAGAAATATTTAAGCAACGAAAAGAATTGTTTCTGCTATTTATTCTTCCACTTTTATAATTAGAATGTTTCTTGTGCTGTTTAGTTTTAAAATAATCATAGCAAGTCCGGAATAGTCATTTAAAATGTAACGAATTGAAGGCTAATCTACACATTCATTCAATCATTCAACAAGCATTTGCTTATCAAATACACTCAATTATTTTCATATTTTGGATTAGTCTGCAAATATTTGGGTTTCTGCCATTTCGCTTTCTAATGGAAAGCCTCAGTCTCAAAGCATCCAAAATGGTACTCATCATCTGCTCCGTTTCCTACATTTCCTGTGTCAGGGAATAGAAACACAATCCACTGAATCAGAAATCTTTGTTTATTGTGACTCCCTTT